>QAXH01003692.1:0-24189 GCA_004335635.1 Chloromonas sp. AAM2 | reverse complement strand
CGCGTGCGAGGGTTGCACACAGACAAGACACAGAACGTTCTTGGAACTTGACGTGCACAGTACAGTGGCTTTAGCACACCTGCACGCTACTTTCCTGGGGTTGGGCACCTGACCGACATACATATCTATGTGCGCGCTGGCCTTACGACCTGTTCCCCTACCGCATCTTCTCGCCAGCTGCGGCAGGGCGTTGCCGCGCCGACCACCCTCTTGCGGTGACATGAACAGGCCCAAGGCCGTTGCTAAATGCCAGTTTGCGATCGCGCTGGACGGTGGGATTGGAACCCATGACCTCTCGCACCTCCCCCCCTGGCCTAACAGAGTTGTTGAGTTGTTTGACCGCCCGCACCCCTGAAGCCCCGCCCGCATTGGTGGAGCATTTCAAACTGGATCCCCTAGGATACGTCAGCCTGCCTGGCTGTCTGTCTGTCACCCTCATCGCCATCCCAACGTTGCACCGCTGTTCACCCCATCTGCGGTTCACACACACGCACATACACAGGTTTTACTGACACACAATGGTTGCTGGCGGTAATACAGACCAATTCACACAAATTGTCCCAGAACAGGCAAACTTCTTTTTTTTCGTTTTGCAGGGCACGCCTGACCGATTGAGCCAACGAGTATACAAGCCTGGCACTGGCCAGCTTGGCCTAGATGGTGACAGGAAACAAACAATAACTCTTCAGCTAAAATCAGCGCGGCACACAGCATACAGCATCACACATCAACCCATCTGTCGCAAGAGTAACAGGGGTGAGCAGCGGTTTTTCTCCTCGCGTGCACGCTTGAGCACACTCTCTCGTGGAAAAGGGTTGAGCTTGTGTGGCCAGACGCCGGTTGTCGGTGGGTGGTGCACGCCGGCAATCCCAAACGGAGTTCGATAACTTAACCAGCATGGCGAGCAAAGATGGATCTACGCTGGGTGATGCTCTTATTCCTGTAATAAATAAGCTTCAAGATATCTTTAGTCAGGTAAGGCTTTTGAATCGCACCTGGATCCGGTGCAAAACCCTGGCTTCGTTCTTGCGCCGTAGTAGATATCACCGCTAACTAGCTTCCACCTACAACACGACTCTTGTTGACATGGCGGTTCCCAACACCCAAGTCGAGCGCCAGGGCCGCACCTTCCGGTTAGCGCAGGGCAGTAGCCATGCCAGGCATGTTGCAGCGCCTCTGCGCTTGGAAATGGACATGCATGTGGGCAGAGAGGTTGCTGTGGACGGCTTTGAAGTGTTGGGCGCTTACAGCATGCAGCATGCATGTCATGGACGTCACCCTCCGACCTTCCACTTATGCTCATGGTGCAGGTGACAGTCGATTTAAAGCTGACCTTGCCTCAAGTGGCAGTTGTGGGCAGCCAGAGCAGCGGCAAATCAAGCGTGCTCGAGTCCTTGGTGCGTGCGGTTACTTCGGGCTGTGCAGTCACTCAGATCAGCAGGACAACACACAGACTCATGCCTGACGCAAAGATGCATGTCGCCTTCGTGCTGCATGTGCACAGGCCCAGGTGCATGCCGCCACTATGATAACACCACGCCTATGCTGCATGCACAAGTGTCAGTTGCACACATGCGCAGGTGGGTCGTGACTTTCTCCCGCGTGGCAATGACATCGTCACTCGGCGGCCGCTGGTGCTGCAGCTGGTCAAGACAGCGCCTGGGTCAGGACCTGGGCTGGCAGCGGCAGGAGCAGCAGGAGCAGCCTTGTCAGAGTGGGGGGAGTTCCTCCATGCACCTGGAAAGGTCTTTACAGACTTTGATCAGATCAGACAGGTTGGTAATGGAATTGAATGGAGGGGATGAGATCGGGCAACACACGCGGCCAACTCAGTAGCCACACAGTCGCGCACCGTTTGTGTATGTGTGTGCGCTCGACTTGCAGCTTGCACGTGGGGTGGGGCTTGTGTCTGGCATACCCTGTTAGTGGCGCACGCTCGGTAGCGCCAAGCAGTGGCAGGCAGGTGGTGTGCACCGGTTTCACTAGGAAGCAGCGGAGGCATCAAGCCCACATCTATGGCGGCATGCCACCCAGCTGTTTCCTCCTTCAGGTGTGCATGGGTTGACGGCCTGACAGGTTGATTGTCCTGACGTGCGGCCATGCAGGAAATTCAAACGGAGACAGACCGTGTGGTAGGGACGAACAAGAACGTTTCTGACAAGCCCATCCGACTCAAGATCTTCAGCCCACACGTCCTGTGAGTGGGTCACGAACAGCGCACACACGTCCTGTGAGTGGGTCATGAACAGCGCACACACGTCTCCTTGCACGCACACAGACAGCCAATACAATTAATCAATACTGACCTTCTTGCATGCACATGCTCTCACGTGGAAGATACCTGAAGTTGGTGGGATAAACTGACGTTTTGACATGCATAACACACTTGCACTTGGTTTGCTGCACTCGCTTGCACATGGCTGCCCTCAGGTGACACAGGTGTGTGTCATAGTAATGTGGTGATTGCCTTCGGATGTGTGTTGCTGACTGCGTGATGCACTCTGCCTTGCAGCACCATGACCCTTGTCGACCTGCCCGGTATGACCAAGGTGCCCGTGGGTGACCAGCCGTCCAACATCGAGGCGCGCATTCGCGACATGGTGCTGGCCGCCATCAGCCCGCCAACGGTCATCATCCTGGCCGTCTCTCCGGCCAACTCTGACCTGGCCAACAGCGATGCCATTCAGCTGGCGAGGATGGTGGACCCGGAGGGACACAGGACGATTGGTGAGGCATGACGCGTGCTGGAACCTGTCCTTGAGCTGGTGGCTGGCCGTGCGAGTATGGACTGTAAAGGCACCCGGTTGTACATGGCTTTGCAGAGCCCGCAGCGCTGAGCCAAGTCCTACCAGGGAAAATCTGTTTGGTGGATTCAGTTAGCTTCACAACTTAGCCCTTTGCAATCCTGTGGGTGGTGCCACACGCCAAGACTTGTCGTTACGCTGGCGACTTACCGTGCGAGTCTGGTTTTGACAGACACCTAGTGGTGTGTTTAGCTTTGCATCAAGAAATTTAATTGGCGTTGCAGAACCTGCAGCGCTTCTATAGTGAACTTGTGTAGAGCACCTCACGTAGACATAATAAGAACTTTCTTGGTTTATCTTGTTATGGGGATGCAGCTTTGCAATCTTGTGTGTGCATCGATGCTTTGTGTCACGCTAGGCCTTTGCCCCTGCGTCTGCAGGTGTCCTCACCAAGCTTGACATCATGGACCGGGGCACCAACGCCGCACACATCCTCAGAGGCGCGCACATCCCGCTGAGGCTGGGGTACGTGGCGGTGGTCAACCGCAGCCAGGAGGACATCAACAAGGCAACGAGCGTGGAAAACGCACGCAAGTAAGAGCCAGGGAGGGCTACTGGGAAAAGGGCAGGATCACCGGGATGGGGTACCGGTTTATTAGTTTTTGCAGTTTTGTTGGGAGCAGACATGAGTGTAGCAACATGTACTCTCCCGAGGGAGATCCAGGCATCACGTGCTTGTTTCTAGCGTTGCTTCGCGTCAACGTTCAGAAAACTAATGTGTTCGTTGGGCCTGCCAATGCATCCACACATGCCGCACACACTCACAGCCCTGGGTTCTTGCGTGCCTGGCCTAATGCAGGGCTGAGGAGCGTTTCTTTTCCAGCCGGCCTGACTACCGGGAGGTGCTGTCTCAGTGCGGTGTGGCCAACCTCGCCCGTAGGCTGAACGCGCTGCTGGCGGAGCACATCCGCTCGCTGCTGCCCGCCCTGCGCCGGGGAATAGCGGAGTCACTGGAGGGGCGAGCGGCGGAGATAAGGGCGCTGGGTGAACCACTCAAGTGAGAAGCGCTGAACGCTTGTTGCGTTTATCACTAGCCCTGAGCTGCGACGACATTGAGGAGGGCTGTGGTCTTGAGACCCTGCTTGTTGACTGCTGGGATTGGGTTGGACACACGCTCCTGACAGCTGTGAGTTGTACGGCAGGTTTATGTACGTTCATATCAGGTTTGTGTACGTTTACGTCAATGATATGGATGACATTGTCACGACTGGTTCTGCACCGGTACGCATCACCGTGCTTTGCACCGGTACACCTTTGCTTTGTGCTCTCCTTTGCTGCTGCTCAGGGAGGACAGCAAGAGCGCGCGGGGTGCCTACCTGCTGCAGCTGCTGTGCGAGTACTCTGAAAGATTCGCAGCCATGCTGGAAGGGAGGAACCAGGTGCGCAGTGGCAGGCAATGATGAGAAGGCAATTTGGCAGGTAGCCTCTCAAGCACTGGAACGCACGAATTCGGACACGCTGTTGGCAAGCCTAGTGTGTGGTGGCCAAGATAACAGGTATCGATTATTAGGTATCAATGATCAGGGCAGTCTTTCGTCAACGACAGGTTTGTCCAACAGTTGGCATGTGTGGGGAGCAGTGATTGGGTGCCGTCAAACAAGACATATCAGGTTTTTCTTCTGGCAAAGCAAGTGATGATTATCGCCGATCAAACCTCAAAACTTGATATGTCACTGCACACTCGCAGATGTTGTGTTAGTTGCATGTGCATGTGTGTCATTGGTTGGCTGCAGGACCTATCTGCTCAGCGGCTGACAGGGGGTGCCCGCATTCGTTCCGTTTTCGTCGAGGTGTTCGGGCGCACCATGCGCGACATGACGCCGGTCAAGGACGTCAGCGACGATGCCATACTCACAGTCATTAAGAACGGGACAGGCGTGGCAGGTGAGGCTTGAAGCTAAGAAACCGGAAGGTGTGGAGCATGGGTTGCGGCATGGCAGGGGACAGGTGTTGTGTCCGCCTTGCACGTCTTGTATCTTTCATTTACTCACCCTCTGTCACCGCCATTTCTGGTGTACAAATGCTTTTGGTTGTGATTGTGTGTGGGTGTTCCTAGTACAACCATATGTTCTGTACTGCGGCCTGACGTGCACGTGGCTGCAAGAGCGGAAAGTCTTTGCTTGCCATGCTTGTGTTTGCGTGGACTGTGACAGTTTGTAGCGCATAACACTACTGTTGGATTGGAAGAGCCAGTCGCACCTTCAAGTCGCATTCAACAGCATGTTATGCACCTCAGGAATCGGGACGATCACAACACCACAATGCTGTTCCTGAAGGGCTCACTTCATCGCCCTACTGTTGAGGCTGTTTCTCATTCGTCCTTCCATACCTAAGGTTACAGTTTCCAAACGCCACTGCTGTTCATGAAGAACTTATTGCATTCCTAATCCTGTTTCATGTTCGCAGGCAACCTGCTTGTGCCCCAGGAGCCCTTTGAGCTGTTGGTGCGGCGCAGCATTGCCGCCCTGCTGCCGCCCGCCGTCAGCTGTAAGGATGCAGTCTACGAAGAGCTGCTGCACATAGCGGAGCAGACATGCCCCAGTGAGATAGCAAGGTCAGTGGAGGGCCGCATGGGCACAGGCACAGGTCTGATTATCATTTGAATGGAAAAGAGCAAAGACAAAAGCAGCCCGCGGTGCTTTGATACGGTAAACATGGCAATTTGGAGGGGAACCAGTTGCCTGACATGGGAAGGGAGTTGGTGGGTCAGGTGCAATACTGTCCTGGTATGGTTGAGTGGCGAGTTGAGGCGAGAAAAAATGTTCAGCTTTTAGTTATAAGACTGGTCCTGGGCATGTTCAAGCGACACAACTGTTTGCAGTGGTGCCCAAACAGGACAAGCGTATGGGTTGGTCGGGACGGTATCAAACCTTGTCTCTTGCCTGGGCTTGCTAGCGTTGACGCTTGATGCATGGAGGTCCCGCTGGTGAACACTGTTTATGTTCTGTGTGCAGTGATTAGCGGTTGATGCTGCTCACAGGTTCCCAGGGCTTCAGCGGCAGCTGGCGGCAGCCGTGCTCAACTTCATCCGCGGCGGTGCCGAGCCCGCGGAGAAGATGATCCGCTCGCTGCTCGAGTGCGAGCACGACTTCATCAACTGCGACCATCCCGACTTCATTGGCGGGAGAGGCGCCATACGGGCAGTCATGCAGGAGCGAAGCATCCGCGCAGCGCGGGCGAAGGTGAGATGATGCACGGGCTTTTACTGCGTCCAAGATACACATCGATGTTCATGTCGAGCCTTATGGTTGCGCTTTGGGCATATCATACCGTTGTGAGGCAATGTACGAGGCGACTGTCTTTAGGACACGCGAGGCAGCTGTAGGGGAAAGTGGTGAACAGCTGAGCGGGTGACACCTCATCAGCCTGTGATATTGTCGTGTCCAGGATACACTTACCATGAAGGGACAAGACAGGTCAAGTGAGGGTTTGCTGAACACCAGGGCTCCTGCGGCAAGGATGCGAAAACGAACGGCAGGGCTCAGCTCACAGCGACATTGGCTGGCTTAGCTTTCTTTTTCAGCATGACTATCATGCAGAGCACAGCTGACAGCAACAGTGCTTCCATTTAGCGCGACTGCCAGGGTGTGGTTGACGCCCTTACAGCTGCATGCTGGTTTGAGTAGCCAGTTGTGCTGTGCTTGACCTGTGCAGGACTCTTCCGAACTGACTGTCAAGGACCTGCCGCCCGCCACCTCCGCGCCCCCCGCGGCCAGCGCCGCCCCGGGGGTCCGGGCCAAGGGCACAGGTGATGACGGGGAATCATTGGACTCAGCTTAGGCCTGGTCTAGCTGAGCCCTATTTCGGCTTTTCGGACCAGTCCTTTGCAGTGCGGGTGTGATGATGCTTTATATGGAGCTTGAGCCACCTTCTGCTCGACTTGTCGCACGATACAGATGTGAAGAGACACTCGTTCACTCACTCACTCACTCACTCACTCACTCACAGGCCACCCGGGCGACAAGGGGGGTGCGGCACCCAGCACTGTGCAGGGAGGAGCGGCACAGGCACTGGCCATGGGGCTTAAGGTGTGTGGCTGACTGAAGAGCGGCATCCTGACGTACCCGAAAGGCCTGATCGCGCAATCTTGCAGGTCAGAGCAACAAGCCAACAAACCTGAACAAGCAGAGCCAGTGCAAATGCACAGCAGGAAGTTATCGGGGCAAAGTGACGCGCACACTTGTAGTGCAAAGCAGGTGGAACACCGAGTCAAGGTGGGACGTTCATGCTAATCACACTGTTTTCACGTTTTAGAATAACTAATTCACGTGACTCTGTACACTCTGTGTGGTGCAAGGCAGACGTCATGCACCACGCCATACTTTGTGCTGCCCAGCAGCAGCGCTTGTTTGTTGTGTGAGCTCGTGTATCACGACCAATATCGCGTGGATTGTATCAGTGGATCAGCAACAGGCTGGACAACCCGTGCCTCTCACTGCCTGCCACTCTGCAGTCCCTCCCCGAGGGCTCCTCCCACCCCACTGACGAGTTGCTCACACGCACCCGGCGGCGCAGCGACAGCGGCTACGGGCTGCACCACAGCCACACCTCGGACGACGTGCTGCACCTAGGCTCAGGCAACTCAGGCTCGTCAGGCACAAACCCAACCTCCCACTCCTGGTTTTCTTGGTTCAGCAAGGGCGGCGAGCGGCCGCTAGGTGCAAACGGCAGTGGCGTGGGCGGGGAACGGTCCCCGTTGGGGCCGGGCGGCGGGGCGGGCGGGGCAAGCAATGGCGGGGATAGAGTGGGGCTGCCTAGGACGGAGCAAGAGGAAGTGGAGGTGGAGGTTATTCGGCGGTTGGTTGACAGTTACTTCGCAATTGTGCGGCGCAATCTGGCTGATGCGGTGCCCAAGGCCATTATGCACTTTATGGTCAACAACACCAAGAGGGGCTTGCAACAACACCTCATCCAGCAGTTGTACAAGTAAGACAGGGTCCTGGCTGGTGGTGTGGTTGGAGTTTAACTGGACTGGGGGCCAGCTTGAGTCCTCAAGGAGGGCGCGCATACTTGCACCAAGGGCTGTGCGCTTGTATGCTACTCAGCAACTGCAATGAGACCTGTTGCTGCCACTTGACCTGTTCAGTGCGTACATTTCACGCCATGGTTCATTGCCCTCCTACTTGTTTGTGGGGCTGGCTGCTCTTGTACGCATCCATGCTGTTGCTGCTGCCTTACCTTAACCCAGGGTTCACGTTACCCAGTAGGTGCGCTGGTGCTCGCATGGCCACTTGAAGTGCTGCTTTCGTTATGTTTTTCATGATGTTTTCTTCAGGGAGGACCTCCTTGACGCGCTGCTGGGTGAGAAGGAGGACATCGTGGCGCAGCGCAAGGTGGCGCAAGAGGCGCTGTCGGCGCTGCAGGTGGGGCTATGCAGGGAAAGCTGGGGTGCAGTACGGGCTCAAACAACTGGCAAGTGGCTGGGTTCTGGGCGACCACGGGTCAAGAAGGGCAGAGTGGAAATGCAGGTGGGGACACAAAGGCACAGCTGGTGCAGTAAGGGCTGGGGCCACTGGCATGTTGGTGTGCAAGCCTGCCCAGACGTACCAACTTGGTTTGTTCACCAAGGGCAAGGGGACGGGGTGGCACATGCGGCTGGCAACTGAGGGTGCAGAAGCACACGGAGCTGTGTTCTGCCAGGTGGCAAGTCGTGATGCTGTGTTACTTCATTGGGCCGCCAGCATGTTGGTATGTATTTGCTGATGCTGGCGTGTCGATATGCAAGCCTGCCCAGGCGTATGCACCCTGGAATCCACTTAATTTTGGTCAACCCGTCAGTGAGTGTAACGGTCCAGTCACTGTGCAATTGCCAGTGGAAACCTGAAGACAAGATTGTGAAACAGACAATGCAGGACTTGCATTTGCATGAATGCTAGACGCCTTGCTTCACGTTCTCATCCATCATTATACAACTTCTGCATGGTCATTCTTTGGCCTGTGCAGGCGGCGATGCAAGCGTTAGAGGCGCTGCCTGGCGAGTTGGGCGCCGCCACCGGGCCCACAGTGCTCGGCCCGAGCCCCTCCTCCATGCAGTCTTTATCTCTATCTGGCTCAGGGCCTGGCATGCATGCCCCTGGCTACGGCATCAGCCTGTCCTCCTTCGGCCATGAATCTCATCTGGGCGAGAGGGGGCCTCACTTGGAGCGACACCCTTCCATGATGGCGGCTGCACGGATAGCGTCTGTGGCCACTGCATCGCTCACGGGCATGAACGAACCTACTATGATTGCAGGATCAGCTAGCTGAAAAGAGCAGGGTTTGCAGAGGAAGGTTGCAATGTCTCAAGTCGGTGAATGGATTTGATAGTTGGTGTCTGCTAGCTGGGGATAATGGATGTTAGACAGAGAGGAGGAGCGTTTGTGTCCATGTTTGTGCCTGTGGTTTTGATGAGCGAGTCTCCGAAGGTGTTGGAGGCTGGCCGAGTAGGCCCGGGAAGGAGGGAGCAAGGTGTTGGAGGCTGGCTGGTTTGAAGCCAAGTACTGGAGGGGCAATAGCCATGAAAAACAGCTGTTTGTTTAGTGTAGTTTGTGACTAGGCAGGCATATGCCTCTGCGGATGGGCTGCTGACGAGCTGCCCGGTGCTTGCGTTAGCCTTTTTTCTCATGGCAACGAAGTGGGCGCGACGAGCAGGGGCGCTGCAGCGGCAATTGTTGTAATGCCTGAACAGGGCCCTGCAGGAGCTGAGCACGCTTTGAGAAGCCTGTGCAAATCGTTTCACCAGCATCACGGAAGGAAGTGGTATCTGTGTCGTGATGCACCGGCCACTAGTTAGGTTAGGGCTGCTTGGTTCGGACATTCGCTTGGTACGGATGCAACGCCAATGCTGTAAAGCATACGATCGCGCATCTTTGGCATTGCTTTCTCTTGATGTGTTTGTTAATAAATCGTTTGCATGAGTTTTAGGAGCGCTGCACACATCCACAACCTTGGACTGGTTGCGGCACACAACAACCAGAGCTTCCGTTCAAACATCGCAGCATAGGCATAAACAGGAGGCTCTTATTAGGCTGGTGCTGAGTACAGGCCTAGACGTGCTTTTTCAAGTGCTGTGGCACCCAACGTTCCCAGAGCTGGACGGCTTTGGGCCCTGGTACAACCCACGGGACATCAAGCTTTAGAGTCACACTGGCACGCTTTGGAAGCGATCGGATCGGCCTGGTCTTTAGCTTTCCTGTACCCACACGATGCGGTCAGGATAGCACCTCGAGGCGTTGGCCACCACCATGACTATCCTGGTGTGTCGCAATCCCCGTCACATGTAGGTTGGACGGGCTGGAATCCCTCCCCTCTTGTGAAGAGTGAAAGGCAATGACGGCTGTGACTGGGCTGTGACGCGAACATGAAACAAAGCTTCTGCAGAATAGCAGTAAACAGGGCAGTTCCTGCAGAAAGAGGGCATTAGCACAAACATCACGGCATCAGAAGCAGGAGCAGCAGGGCAACATGGCCGAGCAGCATTCACGAGCAAGAACATTTGAAACGAGCAAAGTCACTGCTGTTGGGGCTACGATATTGTTCGTGATCTGTCACTCGGCCAGAACATGCCCAATCAAATGCACACACGCGTCCTCAGCACTTGCAACAATCAGCCACCTTGGACGAACTCAGTTGTACCTTGGACGCCGCCTGGGCACAGCCCGTCCAAGCACCCGTTCCACGTCACGCACAAGCCGCTTCACCAGACGGTTGGTTCTAGCTCGGCTGCGCGCGCACTATGGCACACTCCCCAAACCCACCATCGCGGCACTCACATGTTCCTGGTACCGTTGGTACTACAACCCTCGACGTCCAGCCGTGTCGGTGTTGCATGGGGCTGAGCGTTCCAATGGCAACAAGGTTCGCCCTGTTGAAACTCCAGCCTTCCGGATAGTGCTAGCGATGCAGATGGTCCCTCTGCGGGCAGAAGTGACGTCCTCCGCCCTAGTGCGAGGCATTAACTTGACCCGCATGATTACCAGCTTTCTGACCCTGTCTGCCCCACAGCAACCCCCAAATCAGTATGACTCCCAAAGCCTTTAAGCCCATTGCGTAGCCCACAAAGGGTTGCAGTGCTGGATATGCTCGGCCTCTGTTAGGCCAAACATCCCTATCCCTACCTCTTGCAGTTTGGAAACTCAGCCTACACGCATGTCAAAACGTGGTCAGGCCGACTGCCTCGAATGTTGGCTGCCTGACTCAGAATCACTGAGGCCTTCTCATTTGAAGTGCAAAACACAAAGGGTATACAAGCAACCCCTGGTCATACTATGGAGACCAATCAGTTCAGACCAGATGGGATGATGGCCACAAGGGCCCTTGCTGACACGGCCAGATTCCCCTTGACTAGGAGAAACTTTTACAAAAAAGAAAAAGAAGTTTGCCAGTTCTGGGACAGTTCTGAGGCTGCTTGTGCCGGCTATGTACAGGATCTGAGACGAAGGCTGAGGGATGAGCAGTGAACACTGTTGATGACATAAATCCTACTGGTCCTCAGTCTGTCTGATGACACCAACCCCTCATGAGCTTGACCCGAGAACTGTGTTGGTTGTGACCTGAGAATTGTGGACCAGTTTTCCAGTTCTTGCAATTTGCGAAAATAGTTGATATTTGCGTTGAACGTGCTTCATGGTGTGCACTCTCTCCTTGCAATACCAGACAGACCAGGCGCAATCCATGTGCTGTGCAGTCTCCTTGCGCTCTGCAACTTCCACGTGACAGTCAGTGGCCGCCCCATCACATCTCGTCCTACGTGAATTTCAATTCGCAGAGGCATTGATGGCAGGTTTGAGAGGTAGTGATGGCGTTGCTGTCCTGCATGCATCCAGTGGTTGGAACAGGATGCGACAGCAGTTGTGCGGTCTTTGGAGAGCAGTGAACATGTTGTCAGTCCTCTCCAATATGGCCATTGCGCAGTCGCAAGGGACACCTTCAACCCTTCGTATCATCTCAATGGCCAGTCATGTCATGAAGCCATGAGAAAAGAAGTTTGCCAGTTCTGGCCTTAGGACCTGTGACGCCAACACTGAGTGCGCGTGTCAGCCTGCCACAAGAAGCCTTTTTTTTGGCAAGCTGGAGTGGTATCAAACCCACTTTGGCCCCCTTGGCCGCTTCGTCCCAGACAGGCCACCACTCAGTTCAGTTTGCAATCTAAAAATGCAATGTAAATATTCTGTAGCATAGCATCTGTACGACTCGCATGGGTAGCCGGCTGGGTCGATGCCAGTACGTACAAACGTCCTTCCTGATGTGATGCAGACTGAGGACGGCTGCCAACATGACTGGCCTTAGCTAGCTGTTGGAAGAGCATGTTAACCGGGTGACTGGCCGACGCATGCCCTATGGTGCTGCCCATGCACGTTCGCATTTTGGTTTGCCCTTTCGCAGCAGCAGTCCCGCATCAGTGGCTGATGCTACTGGTACCCTAAGCTTGGGGCTGTAGACGTAGACCACTCATCATCGCCAATCGTCAACGCTTTCAAATTGCGTGGACGTCAACCCTTGAAAACAGGGTGGGAACTCGACCTCGCCACACGTGAGGCAATGCTGTGGCTGTGTCTGTGTCAGGCCTGGATCGCAGATGCGATTGCCCCAGAAACAGGTTAGGAACGAGTTCATCAAGCTCAACAAGTTGTGTGTGAACAGCTGTGCTTGTGCGAACCAGGCTCTGCTGCGAGCTAGGTTTTTGATGCACCGGACTTGACCCGCTGGCATCAATAATCTTGCTGGCATTGGTTGTGGTCTGTGGCGATAATGAGAGCGATGCGGCTCCACAGTCGCTGCTGGGCGTAAGTGTGAGGAAAAGGGATTCCGCACCAAAAGCAAGCGCAGCGGACCGCTCAACAATACATATGAACATGGCGTCGCTGCTACATCACAGTGCACAAAGAGTTGTGAGCATCGCTTGCGATCCACGGTCTATTGGGGCCAGCGAATTGCGGCGATGCGTCACGCGAGCAAGACCGCCGCAGTCACCGCACCCTTCGGACAAGGAGTTTGAGGTCAATTTTGGCAGGGCCATTGACTGCCTTCGTGAGGATTTGCCTGCGGTGCGCACTCTGCTCATGCTGCAGCGGAGACGGGCAGTTGGGAGACCAGACGTCGCTGGCTTCCATGCAGTATGCAGCCAGCTTATGCGAAAGCAGCAGAGGGCCATGCGCATGCTGGGCCACTAATCTCATATGCCAGCATCGTAACCACTGATGTCGCTGGTGGTGCTTGCAGGTGTTTCAAAGAAGGCCAACTGCTAGCATCTACCAGCAGAACTTGATATTCGAATCACCCATGCTTCAGTTGACCACACTCTCGGCCTACCTGTGGGCGCTGGCGTGCATGCGGGTGGCAGTACGTGTCTTATTCAGGTACATGCCGAGCACAGCGCACATGTAGAAGATCCGGTTCAACTCGTACACGTCACATGCCACAGTTTGTACAAACACACACTTTTATACACAGTTGTTGGCATTGCCATGTGGTTCCAGCCAAAGTCAGAAATTAGAAGGAATTTCAATCACATGGACAGGCAGGCTGTGACGCAAAGGGCAGAGTTGAGGCGCCCGAATGCATACTTTAGCCAGGATCATGCAGGGTGGCTTTACACTCTGTGACATGCACACCCGTAAAGCCAATTTGTATATCAGCCCATGTGCCCTCAGCTCGTGCCATCATCTTGCTGGATGCATCACCGTGCGTTGTGGATCCCGCTTTGGTATGAGCATGCGCATGTTCAATGGCCAACTCAATGATGGCGGCAATCATCAACACGCATGTGATGTGATTAAAATGAGACCATGGGAGCATGAAACAACCTATGAATTTTCATCTTGCTGGAGGTGTTGTGGACCTTGTTCACCCTTTGCAATGCATGTCCAAGCGGTGTGTCACATGAGGGGAGGTTTTCCAGCCTGTCCAACCTACAAGTGAAGGGGATTTCGACACACCTGGATAGTACCACCCCTCGAAGTGCTATCCTGACAGCAGACCTCGTTAGACCCAAAAAGAGGCCTGAAAACATGCATATAGTTCAGAGGGCGCAGGTGTCGATATGTAGCCACAGTTGTAGTCTTTATCTCACTCTGTCGTCACATTGTCACACCAGGTTTGGCAGCCAGCCTCACAAATGGGTGTGTCACATGTGTGGCCTGGCCCGCTTGCCCGCAGTGACTGCTCGCTAGGCATCACTCGGTTGTGGTCACCGTGTCATGGAATGCTCAGAGCGCGCTGTACCGTCACGGTTGTGCCCAGGTGAGTTCAAACAGTATCAAAGTGTGGCAGGCTCGTGCCCAGCTGGGGTTACTGTCAGGCGGGCCGCTCACTTCCACATACAAAACTACTATTACCAGCACAAAGTCGTGTACAGATATGAATTCGACAGCAGTCAATGCACGGCAATTCCTGGATGGCAAGGCATTGATAGGATCTGGCATGGCAATTCCACAGCGTGTATGCTTCCTATTCCTGTCGGTCCATGCGCAGCCAACACCGACCCGACACTCACATGAGCTGTGTGCACCACCTTGCCCTGAGGGTTCAAGTACCTGGCTTGTGCTGCGATTGTTTTAGGGGTGCTGCGGTCTGGGCGATGCTGCGACGGTTATTCGTGCGCACGCCAACGGGCAAGCCGCCTCCCGTCTACACGCCGCCATACCAGTTGGATCTGTTGTTCACGTATGGGTGAGTTGGGGTAGGCAGGTTGGAGAAAGGGTACCGTCAAAGAAAGACTTTGAGCAAGTCAGGCCAGGTTGCATTGCAGATGCTGCTATTGCTGCCCTGGAATCTCGATCCCGTTTAGCTCACATGGTTGGCTGCTGCCAGCCGTAACACGCACCTTCACCGTCCCAAGTAGTTCATGACACTGCCAAACGGTGCTTGTTATCAGGCATCGGCATCAGTGTCATGTCTAACAGCCATGGCAACCCGTGCACATGCTCGCTCCTGCAGTTTCTCTCCCAAGGGCTTGGTTGACCTGCATCGTATTGAGACAGTGGTACCTCTGGAGCCCCCAGCGGCACAAGTCGAGGTTGAGAAGGCACTGGCCACCGCGCTCTCACGCGCTCGGCCGGAGGGGGTGGTTATAGCCACGGGCACACAAGACAGCGACATGGTGGTCGGCTTGCTGGACCTCAAACAGCAACAGTCTTGATCCTGTCATCAGCATCCATCATTACATGGCTTGTCACGGTTCAACCTATGGTACTGCAGCTAGACACAACATTTCTCCGACGCGCATGACAACCATTAAGCCAAAAAGGCGCATTGGTAGCAGCACAACACAAATGGGCAGTTCTGGTTAGCCTAAGCAACGGACACCAGTCATAAGAGTTTAACTTAATCACGTTCGCACAGTTTGGCTCAAGCTACACGACTGAGAGAAGAGAGTGGTAATCGCCAGGGTGGCTTGTCCAGGCTCCAGCAAGGGTGGCTCGGTTCAGGTACATTTGGCAGCCATTGATTGACAGGCGCGGGCTGAGAGCAGAAGATCAGACCTTTGCAGGATGTCAATTGTATTGATCGGAGAACAGTTTCATGCAGTTTTGGCGCTTTCGAGGCAGGAATGTTGTACATGTTTCAGCTGCAGCTTTGGCCTTCCCTTCTTTTTCTTCCTTTAATTGATCATTCACTGGTAAAGGAACCCTGTAGAATTATGACATCGCTGCATATTTGATTGGCACGACAAGGGCTTTTGATGCCTGGCTACCGTTAGCTGACTACCACTTTGTTGACAGTATACCACTACATGGCAAGCTGTGCATGTGCCATGTTTCATCTTGGTCGGTTTGGGCATGGCGTGAAGGGAGTGGGCACGCTCAGCTTCAGACGTTGTACAGTATGTGTTCGTGTTTCTGGTTCACCACCTCGAAGTATCGAGTCATTTTCTGCCTGAAGGCATCCGTGGAGGACAAAAGGTGTAAAGAAAACCAACATGTTGTATGCTGTTGTGTTGTCGATGGCTTGTGTGCTGACCAGGACCGCCGTCATGCTGCATTCATTGCACGGTCGCCCTTGCTCGAGATGGCATCATCATGATACCATCAAGGTGATATCACAAAACTCGCTACCAATGACCCTTGCAATTTGATCTGGTGCTACAGCGGGACGGAAAACTCTAATGAGTACACACTGCCGCACAACATGATGAATAATATAACAATGCGGACCAGGACGCGGTTGGCTTTCAAGATTATGAAGTTCAAGTATATCCGACACAGAACCATCTCATTTAAGGCTGAAACATACACCAGTCACCAGTGTACACCAGTGCATGAAAAACATTATGCAAGTCTGTGAGATGCCGTCTTGTGTGTCCAGTGGCACCTGCTGGCTTGCTCAGAGACTGACCACATGCCTGAAATCAGCGCCGTCCTAGTTTGATGCCCTTGTGTGTTGGCTTCCGGCTGCGGCTGGCCCGCTCTGCCTCGCATCTTTCACACGCACACGTGAACCCGTAGTCACGCAGTGCTGCCTGCAGAGCAGAGCAGAGCCAAACAACAAACATGTCAACAGCGTGGCCAACCCGATGCAAGTCTGCCGATGTCATTGGCCAGATTCGAGCACAATTCAACGAGCACAATGGGCCACAATGGAGGTCTTCAGTTTATGCAGTATGACGATGGTGAACGCCATCCTTGACATCAAGGTGCAGACTGCCCGGTGCATGGCCTTGGAATGCCAGTGATGCGGGGCACAGACCCATCGCGGCAAATTCACACCAACTTGCCCTGCAACACCATATGCCCACAACCACACGTACTTGGCGTTGCTGGTAGGTCCATGCATCGTCCCCCTCCGCCTCATCTAGGTAGCTGATGGTCACCTCAGTGCCCCCGGGTATGGCTTTGAGGGCGTACACCGCCACACGCCCATCAGCCTCTCCCTCAGTGCCAGCGTTGGGCGAACAGCTGTGGTTGGCGCAGCTCTGAAGCGCAAAGAAGCCCGTGCCCTGCATGCACAGGGGTCATCAAGCACAGTCAAAGCATGCATGAAAGTCTATCTCCGAGATTGAACATGCTCACCGTCGCAGCAAGTAATGATCCGCGCTCGTACACGCATATAGAGGTGTGAACCTCCTTTCCTGTAGTATAAATGACTTGTGCTATGCTTGTGTGGAGCTCTGTCTGCAACACCCGTTTCAGGCTTCTCTGTTGCGCAAACTGTTCAGCTCTGCCACATGCTCTGGCTCACCTGCAGGGGTGTGTCGTACCACCTGTCCAGCGCGTCCAGCCAGCGTTGTGTATGGGACTGTGCGGCAAGGCGTTGCGGCTCGGGAAGCTCATCAATCTGAGGGAGCAGGCAGGAGTGCACAGAAGCAAGACACGTGAGATCAATCAAAAGCTGTTACTCATACCTGGTGCATGATGTGCAGGCACAGAAGCTGAGACAGAAAGGAAGGCGATGCAGGTCGGCTCAAGAAAACGGATAAGTCTGGTCAGCGTCTATGATGCAAACGGGCATCAACACGTACAGACACCAGCGTGAAATCCAACACCATCACTCATGACGGTGTCGTAGTGCCAAACGAACAGACGGCTAGAACAGGCCAGTGTGTTCAAAGCACTCAAAAGCCTTGGGAGTTCAGTAGCTCCGTAGCTCCTGTGTCTGCTCATTTCACAATCCAGAACATGATCAGGGAATCCAGGCCCATGATTATCAATTCAGAACAACGGATTCAGAGCACGAGCACAGACCCCACGCCTTCGCATCTCCAGCATTCTGCCCACACATCCTGCACCGATTTGAATGCCTCACCAGTAGAAAGAAGTCCTCCACCGGCGAGGGCACCGTCAGTCCCAGGTTGTTGAGCTCAAACATCCCCACCACTGAACCCCAGACAGGCAGCTGCAGCAGGGCGGGCCATGCGGACACAACACCGGGCAGCGCTTTGCACAGAAGGACGAGGGAGTCAGATGCCAGCTCCCTGCGTGTTACAGAGTGCAGCAGCACAAGACAAGCTGCCTACAAGCAAACTGACGTGACCAGCTGTTGTGAGAGCGTGACGTGGACTCCACTGACACATGTCCCACATCGTACACTCTTGCGGTGATGCATGTTCGTGGGCACAAACCCACCCATACACAACTGCAACTCCCAGCGGTGCCCAGTATGTATTGATCTGACTGTCCCCAATGCTGTGCTTGAGACCTGCCAATGCCATGCCCATACCCAGTGGTGCATGTCCGTTTCATAGAGGTGCTCATATGCCTGGCGTCTATCCATGCCATGCGCATACAGGGCACGTACCATGCCCTGTGGTGCATGACAACTTCAAAGGCTGCTACGAAAACGGCTCAGCGAAGCCCTGACAAACAGGTGCTCAGAAGCCTGGTGCCTGCCCATACCGTGAAAGAACATGCGCCTGTACCTGCCCAGGTGCTGAAGAACCATATCGTTCAATTGCCCGAGCCTGTCCATGTCATGCCCAAAGCATGCATGTCCTGTACCTGACACGCCCCCAGCCTCCCTTCCATTCTAAAGCGTGAAAAAGGCACTTCTGATGTAGAGCGGTGGCGTATTCCGTACCTGAGTTGCTCTGTGAACTGCTCCTCCCCTCCCTCCGCAGCAACGTCCTCAGGCACTGCAACCGCCTCCCACCATAGCCGTTTCCAACCGACGGCATACGGCAGCCAGGCAGCTGCCAATGCAGCCTCGGACGTCAAACCTGCTGATGCTGTCTGGGCCTTGCTTGCAGAACCTGATGTCGACAGCGTAAGGGGCGAGCTTGAAGCAGCTACGCCTGTGTCTGTGCCCAGAGCCTGCTGTTCAGACGATGCTGATGCAGCTGCAACCTGTACCTGATCTGAACGGTTTGAAGTTGCCCCAGCGAGTTTTTCACAAGGTGCTTGACTGCTATATGATTGCTGGTTCAATGATGCCCGCACAGCCACAGATGCCACCAGCTTGGCAGCTAGCCGGAACACGTCATTGGTCTGGGATGAATGATCTAGAAACGCCCACATGGCTGCCCGATCCACTGCCATGCCATGCACAACATCCGGCGGCTGCTGCGCCACTGCTGTCGCGCTGCTACTGCTGCCACTGCCACTGCTGTTGGCGTGTGCTGCAGCTGTTCTGCTGCCGGGGCAGAGCAAGCAATGCTGTTGTTGCGAGGCGGACTCTGCACATGCTGTGCTGCAGTACGTTTCCCCACACCCATACGCACAGTGCACCTGCGTCATCGGGCAAGAAATGTTGCTGAGTGCCTAGCGCAGTGCGGCACTGCTGTCCATGCGATCCTTTCAACCAACAAGGCAGTAAGTGAGGCAGTAAGTGCGTTACGTAGCCCAGCATCATCATTCGTGCAACATTCTCGACCCCAACCACATTGTCGCATGTATACCGGTAGGTTGTCAGCTTCTGTGTCTAACTTTTTCAGTGATGTGTGCTGCGTGCAGAGGTATTTATTGTGAGCTTCCTGCTCATGTCAAGTAGAACATGTGCTCATTGGTCTTGGCGTGGCGACCAGCTCCTCGGCTACATCATTTTACTGCACGTGTTGAGACGCAATGCAGTATGCTGGCTTGTTGAATGCAATGCCATGACATCAATAATGAGACGGGCTTATGACAGAGTGAAACTGTCAAGCAACGGCAAATGGTGCAGATGCGCACTCACGGGTGTGGGCATGGGTATCTGGTCTGACTGGGGGAAGCGCAGACGTCCGTTCTCGAGATCATCCAACAGCTCAGGAGTCACGTACGCATCAAGCTGTGTGGTAACGGGGCGCAGAGCGTGTGTAAAAGACTGGGTGTAAAAGCCAAGGGGTGGTCATGGTATGCATGATGCGAGTGTAAAGCACAGGTAAACAATGGGTGTAGAAGCCAACAGAATTCAATGGTTTGTGATAGGCAATGCGCGTCATGATGACGACACATGCTGCATGTGATCAATGCTGTGACTATGCCTGCGCGTGATGAAAGCACAGTCGGCCCGTGGTGCTTGTACTGTCAAGATGCAAGAATGCATGTCACATGGTAAGATACGTGGATCAGTGAATCCATGCTGACGTCATTGGCTTTCAGTGCGCCTGTCGCATGCATCCCACAACAGCCTTCCCCCATGTGATCCACATGATCTGGGGCCGTTTCAAAACGGGTGATGCATAAAGCTCACGTGCACCACCCACGGCTGTGCTCATGGCGACGGCATGAAGAGGCTGTGCAGCTGCACACCTTGGGCCCTTAACAGAGCCAAAGCAGCCGATGCTGACAGCCCTCACATGCCACGCACGAACACAAAACGACCCGGTTACCAGACTCACTGCACACTCGTCAGTGCCCACCACAGCCCTAATACTCGCTGATTCATGACTCCCAAGGTAGCATGTCATGCGGCTTCGCTCCAGCAACCAGGTATGGATTTGTTTGTTGTTGATTCCTGGAAGCATGGGGCTTCTGAGCATGCCATGCAACCAGGATGAGTGCATGAGCAGCGAGCATATAGGGCATGCAGTTGACAGCATGTAACAGAGTAAGCTCAGGTTGCACGGATGTGTCTGCCCTTGCGACTGGGCTTGCCATGGCTCGAGGCGCATCCAGGGGGTGAACAGGCGTGGCATGGGGAAAGGCCGCCGCATGCAAAGTGCGGCAGGGCAGCAGAAACCGTCAGACCTTTTACTTTGAGCATCATCTCCACTTTGTCATACTGTCAGCCATGCTAATGCTTCAGACAATAACACTTCTCACATTGCACAGCATGAACGGTGAGTGGCGACACTGGGCTTTTTCAACTGCAAGATGCAGCACCCTGATGGATGTTAAGTGCGTGTGTATCAATCTGCATAGCCCATGCTGTTGTCAGTTGTTGAATCTGCCTACCAGATGCAACCTTTGCTGCCACTCAAGCCTTTCCTCCTCATCTTCCTGATTGTCTTCATCACCAGTGACTTGGTTTGTTCCACCGCCTTGGGAGTGCGATTCTGCCACTGCACTTGTCGCATGGCCACTGCTGCATGCACCTGCATGCTGGCGTGCATGGGGCGGCTGTGCTCTTCGTTGGACGTGCCTGAGCAGCTGAGCTATGCGCTGCTCCACGCTGCCTGCACGAGGGAAAGTCAGAAAATTGCAAGGTGAAAAAGGTGACAGCAGCTCTGTTCAGCTGGCATGGCATATGAAGCAAATGCATTACCCTGTAGTTCAAGACGCAAAGATGCTGTGCTTTGGTAAACGGGTTATCATACCAATTGCTGCATGACACCACATCAGCACACAGGAAGACCACAGAGAGAAAACATGCGCAGCAGACAAGGCCTGAGAAGGACTGAAAAACTAAGTTCCAAATAAGTTCATTGCATGAATTTTGTGCCGCCCTGGCAGTCTCCATGACGTGCCCAGTGACCCACCTACAAATCGATGACACTGAGCGCATGCTGTGACCTGCTCCTGACTGGCGCTGTCTTGCTGGCTGACCTGCACCATAATTGAGAGTAGGCAATCCGTCATGGCCTGTCGATGGAGCCAAGCGGACTGGCACAGCAGGCTGGCATGCGTAGACGGCCATATCTGGGGATGCGGTGCCATGCCTGGGAGTCTTGGTTAAAACGAATGATGGGATCGCGAGCATGCATGGAATTAACATGTTACCATGCAAGTCAGTCAGGACTTTGCAGCATGGCATCAGCACAGCATGCACGCGACATGCAGTAAGACATAGCGCAGCCAGACGTCCAGTTACCAGGGCTCTTTCTCTGAAGATCAGGTCCCCTGCGGCCAGGTCTCGCGTTGCGAAAACGCCCTTGCCGCGGCCGGGGCCTGCATCACGCACTTCCACTGGAGCATCTAACGATGCCACAACCTGCGCATCGCACGTTGGGCAGTAACGATGGCTTGACTTACATAACACGGCCACAACGGTTTTTTAAGGCGGCCGCATCTAAAGTCACCTGAGCATGATAGGCAGTTGCCACATCACAGCATGCAGGCTCTAGCAAACCCAGCATCTTGACATCTACACGTCTGGGCGCAGGTCAGGGACGGTCACATGTGCTGGGCGTGACCAGAAGTGGTTACAACCGGCAAGTTAATTCAAATAGAGTGGCAGTGGCACACTGGGAGTTGATGTTGACATTGATGGTATCACACTGGCAGCGCTACCGTCAGGCCTTGCTTTAAGACCAACTGAAAGTGATGCGACTCGAGTGACTGAGGTGCCCAACCCCTCATGGGCAAACTTTTGCATAACAGCGACAATGGCCATTCCTGCGACGTCTTGACAATTAAAACTTTTAATGGCAAACCAGCGGTTCAACCGTGCTTTCATCAGGCACCTGGTGCTGATAACTGCGCACACCCAGGGACAGGGGAGTTGGGCACAGAGCATCCCATTGACGCATATGGTGGGCTGCCATGAAGCGGCGGTCATTGTGTTACCAACGTTGCCTACATGCACTGTACACAACTTTGCACCCCCGTTTAAATGTGCACCACGTGTGCAGGAGCTGTGCAGCATGAGTGAGGCTGAGCTGCGATAGGCATGCTCTACCACACCCCAGCTGGCGTCAAACAACTGTAGTCATGTCTCGAGCCTTGCCAGCCTGAGTGCATGTGAAGTCCTTAACAACGCAACACAAGCCTCCAATGATGGCCGATCTCCCCGTCCTGCTTGACGGAGCATGGGAAGGATTGGCCATCGCAACAAGCATGGGTTCACCACACCCCAACAGCAGGTCTTTGCATGGGCTCAAACCCTTGGCCGTTTGCCACATCAGGCAATCCCTCCGAAAGCCATCTCGTTTTGGCGCCACACTTGCGACACAACTGCAATGCCCTGGCTTCAGGCGCGCTGCCGTGGGCTGATGGTGAGCCACACATGCACAGGAGAGTACACGATGCCAGTTTTCCAGACAGGCAGTGGGCAGCCAGGTGCGGGCTGCACGGAGTAAGCTTGCACAACGCGAGCCAGCGCCAGACGACCTTCCATCAGCGCAAACTTGAAACCAACGCACATCCTGTGGACACAAGGCCGGCAAGGGACGGGCTTTAGAGTCACATGAGGTAGTGTGTGCCCGTTATGCATGATGCTTGGCATGACCTGGAGCATGAGGCTCACCTTGACCCGAAACCAAACGGCAAGAAGGCGTGTGGGTTGCTTGGAGCCAGCTCCTTGTTGCATGGAATGTGGCGCTCGGGAAGAAACTCAGATGCACGTGGCCAGATGGACGGATCGCGCTGCAGGGCGTGGATGTCTAGGCACACAAACGCATTTGCAGGGATACTGCGGGCAAAGTTTTGGCAAAGGGCAACACCGCTAGATTGCTGTCACAGCCAGTAGTGATGAGGGGCTGCCGGGTATTTCTGACGACGTCAACTACCCAGTGATTTGCATCAAATGAATAAACAAGCGCTACTGTAGACTAACACATGCATGGTGATAGCGAGGGCAAAATAAAGTCGCACAGACCACGCTGCACGCCACGATGCACGCCACGCTGCACGCCGTTGAACGATGCAAGGCGCCTGCTGAAAAAGCAAACGATCAGCACCCAAAGCAACTGCGTTGGTCCCTGAACCTGGCACGCGCTGTTCCCCTTTTGATATTGCGCAAAGCGGGTTTCTGACAGTTTCACTTACATCCGCCCGTCGCCTACATCCATGCCTTTGCCCCTTGGTGTGAGCACGCGTATCGCCTGCTCCGCGGGTGGGTACAGCCTCAGCGCCTCATCCAAGACAGCGCACAGGTACGGCAGGCGCTCAAGGTCCTCAGCAGTCGGTGGCTGCAGCACATGAGCAGGCAGGCGCGCGTCACAACTAATGCGGTAGAGTCTGAGTACAATCTGGGCTTACTTCCTATGAAACAGGTATGCGCATCTGACTGCCATTACATTCATGCGATCATTGGACCCATCACCAGGCCGACGACCACATTGTCCTGGCAACTTCCACTGCTGCAGAAATGCTTGCTTGCGTTTCCTGCCTGCGCGTTGTTCCGTCCGCCCTGCTGTTGCCTGCTGTAGGCCTCGTTGCCGCTTCTTAGGCTTGCTAAGCTGGATGGGGCTGACCTGCAGCGCTTGAGCTGTTGTGTTGTGCTGTGCCCTGAACTTTTTGAATTCGTTGTATCTATCTGTAGACGTGTCATAGGCTGAGGTGAGTCTCTTTCTCTACCTTCCAGCTTCCACAACCTATCATTTGATCTTGCGACTCCCGCTCTGCCTTGCTTAATCCTTCCCTACTCGTCTGCTTCCGGACTGGCATCAGGAGGCTAGAGTGCCTGAAGAAGCTGAACAACCCTTTACATTGAGGTATAAGGTGTTTAGGCTGATAGAGGGCACTGACAGGAAGCGTTCTGCAACAAAAGAAGCCTATGTGGCGTTTCGTTTGGGGTGGAGAGACCCAAGTAAGGAGGCCACTAGATGCGCCTTGACGAGATCTATCCAATGGCGCCCTCTTTGTCAGTTTGCGTATGGTGCTAGGCAGCTAGG
>QAXH01003685.1:0-14836 GCA_004335635.1 Chloromonas sp. AAM2 | reverse complement strand
CTGAGCTGGGCTGAGCTGGGCTGAGCTGGGCTGAGCTGGGCTGAGCTGGGCTGAGCTGGGCTGGGCTGGGCAAACAATCTGCAAACTGGAGGGTTTCCACGCTCCGTGGACTTGATATGCCACTGGTGTCCTCGTGTCGTCAGGCGCCATGAACGGAAGCCAAGCTCGCAGCGGACCCCGAGGTGGTCGGACGTCCGCCATGCTTGCTCTTATTGATATTTATTGCCTGGAAAATTTATAGGGCTGCGACAAATGTTCTGGCGGGGTATGTCCAGTAGGTGTACCTGCGACCTCCCTGAAAGCGGATGTGTACACCACGGCTGAATGGTCATATAAGGCTGCTTATGGAAAATTGAACAATATGTACATTTTCAGGCCCCAAACTTGGTCTAACGAGGTATGCGGTCAGGATAGCACCTCAAGGGGTTGGCCACCACCATTACCATCCTGGTGTGTCGCAATCCACTTCACATGTAGATTGGACATGTTGGAATCCCTGCCCTCTTGTGATACGCCAGGTCCACTTCGGGTGATCGCTTGAGTGCGGCGTGCCCTTGAATGGGCCATGAAGCGATGTCATATGGCAAACATGCCGCTTAATGATTGGATTTCGCTATCAACAGTTGACATTGTGGGAGTTGATTTCACTAGCTGACCTTGACCTTGACAATTTTTCAATTCATGCCATTAGATGGCTAACGGGATGCTTTCGGAAGGTGTCCTGTGGGGTGATAGCCACAAGGGACTCAACACCCCTTGCTGATACGATTAGATTCCCCTTTGCCAGGAGGATTTTGCAGTTTGCGCAAATAGTTGATATTTGCGTTGGACGTGCTTCTTGGTGTGCACTCCCTTCTTGTAATTTCATGGTAAAGCACAGTCAAGTGCACCTCCTCACTGAACGAGGCATGTCAGTACGTTACGATGACGACGGTTGCAGTTATGCTTCGTGTCACCCTGTCAGCGCTATGTTTCCTCCTTGGTCAGGCGCGATGTTGCATCGACATGCACTTCTTTGCTTCTACGTGTAGCTTCTTCTGGCTCCATGATGAGCTAACCCCTCCCGTCGAACTTTCTGCCATTGCCCCGGAAGCTTTCGCGCGCCTTGTGCAACGAGCGATGGATGAGGTTCTACCAATATGCCGGGGCGGCGACTTGAGTCCGATTGTGGGCTTGATTTGCAAGCTCAATCCCCTGCTCCTCCTTACATCGCTGCTGCTAGCTCTGCTTGTGATTCTTTACATCATCACGCAAGCCGTAATCAGCATGCTCAGGTAAGTTGGTCTGATGACTCTCACAGCTGTCCGGAAGACATAATGGCCAGAGATGTCCTATGCAAACTCGTGAGCCTTCTTTCAGGCCTCCTGCATCTGCTCATGCACCAACTCATGCATCAACATACCCGGCCGATGTATCATGTTGACCATGCACCATTGTTTCGCCATTGTTCTACAGTGACTCGTTCAAACAATTGAAAACCCAAGCGTCATATGCTCGTATGCGGTTCATGACTGACAGCACATCAACCACGTCTGCACATTATCCTGCTCTGTGTGTTCATCTCCATCTGCCCACGTGATATGATTGAGCAACGTTGCAAAATGTGTTTTTAACATGCATACAGGCAGCCCGCTCGCTCATGTGCAGATACACCATCACACATACATGCACGCACATCTCAACTCATCTTGGGCAACTCAGCACTGCCTTTCAAAAGGCAGCATAAGTCGTGCTGTCAAGGCGTCGTTGACATGCTTTCAACAGCCAGCAACATGCAACGAGGTTGCAATGCTGCTGTTAAAGCATCGTTTACACGACAGTTTTCTTTCCGCCCTTTGCAGACATCGTTGGACAAGCAGGGCCTTTGTGGGTGCGGCCAGATCTGCCCAGCGGGAGCTGAGGGAAAGATTACCCCACCATTACCCGCCCACCCCACACGTGCTCTCCAGAGACATGCAGGGCAACTCAGCGCCTACGGCCTGCGCTGTCTGCCTGGTGCCTGTTTTGAATGGCGAAGACGGCGTGGTGGGCAACTTATGTTACTGTATCATTAACATTAGGGAGTTGAAGCACTTGGAGCCACATCTTGAATCAATCCAAACGTTATTGGAAGCAAGGGGCTTGTTAAACCCGCCACTTTCTATCAGAATGACGCATGAGTTTAAGGAATCACGTGCACACATGCACACATGCAATGCAGGGTATCAAGTTAAGTACTGCAAGTCATTATCAACACATGAGCCGCACTCTGCCCTCTGATTAGATTTGCACTTCATCTGCTTGGATTTGAGATGCTACAGCACATGTGACCATCACGGCAATTCCCGTCAGCCCGCCTGGCTACCTGAGCACACGCCTCCCGTGCGATTGTTATTATTCGCATTACTGTGTGTGTCGCAGTTCTGCATGCTGTGCGGCACTGTAGCGCACGTCAGCTGCCGGCGGTTCCTCAAGAAGAACTGCCGTCCCCTGGCGCTGCCGCCCGGCAAGGCGCCCATGCATGACTGGCGGCCCGCTTACGCACGTGACGGAGGCCGTCCCCGCGGGACAGGAGGGGGAGGAGGAGGGGGCGCAGATGTGGGATGGAGAGGCGCAGTGCTGCCTGTACTGCAATGAACCATGCGAGGTAGGTTCTGTTTACAACAACCGCTTTTAGTGCTTTCCGGCCGTCATGGGATGTGGCAGGCCCAGTGTACTTCATACCTTTCATTGTTGCTAGAACTCGGGACCCTTGGTAGAGTCATGGCATCGGCAGTGTGTGCCGATGTGAAGCAGCGTCTCCAACACACACTTGCACAAGCTACCAAGACAGGTGCATCATGTCATAGCAAAGTGCACCATTCGGCATCAGAATACCTGTAGCACAGCCCTTGAAATCACGTGCGTGCACCCATGGCATTGCTTGAGGATCTAAAAACGCGTGTGTACCATCATCACACCCAATGCTCATGTCATGTCGATTGCAGGTGGGGCTGATCTCCCTCGAGCCCATGTGGGTGTGCAGCGGCTGCCATTGCCTGGCCCACGTGCAGTGCTTCGTGCTGCGACATCCCAACCTCTTCAGCCCAGCCACCAAAGCCAAGCTGCAAGGCCAGCTAGAAGGCCTAGACGAGCGGGACGAAACGTCCGGGGACGGGATAGCTACTGCGACCGCAGATGGCGGCCAGGGAAAGGCGGTAGGATGCAAAGCTGGTGTGAACGGTTGTGGCGGTTTTCTGACACAAGAGGATACTGTGTCTGAGTTGAGAAGGGCGCCACGTCGTGCCACCACAGTCCCCAGCACGCCCTCCAGTCCCGCAGACGTGTCAAAGCAGCACCCCGACGGCAGCAGCCCCGAGCACAGCGCCTCCAACAACCTAGTACTCGCTGCTCTAGACGGCGACGAAGGCGTGAACGACGAGTTTGAACGGTGTGGGCTGGGTCCTGCAGCCCGCTGTGTCCTCCCGCCTACATTCGTGCGTGCCAACACCACAAGCTATCCCCGCAGCACACAAGCACCCATGTCGCGAGCGAACAGCGGGGAACCAAGTGTAGGCACCCTGCAGCATTCAGGGAGCGGAAATGGCCGCTCCCAGCTAAGCCAGGGGTTAGCTGCCGCTGCCGCTGCAGCAGCACGGAAGTGGGGACCTCCGACGAACCGTCCCACGAGCAGCAGCCTTGTACCGCTCCCTATAGACTCGCATCACGCTGCAGCGAGTGGTAACGGGAGCGAAGCACTTGGGGGGATGTCTCCAGTGGCGGGCGGACCAAACAGGTGTGTGCGTTGTCAAATCAGAGCGCGTATTCACGCTATAGGATGGAACAACCAAGACGCATAGCAACAAGCAGGGTTTCCAATCCCTCAGTAGCAAGCTCTTGCGTAAAACCATCAGCGTGATGAGAAACTCACCCAGCCTATGCCATGCAGGTGGTGAGCTGGCTGTGATGGCGACTCCCAGGCCAGAGCGGAAGGCCCCACGCAAGTCGTGGTGGAAGCGGGACTTGGATCAGAGCCGCTGGTCTGGGTACAGCCTGGCAGGTGGGTGCAGGATTGTACAGCTTCTTTTTCTACTTGACTCTCAAACATCTGTTTGCTTGATGCTACAAATGATCAACTACAAGGCCAAAGTTGAGATGTCAATCAGGGTAGGCATGCAATCGTTGGATAGCAATCACTGCAATGCGTCGTTGAGATTAGATGGCTAAAAGGCAAGGTGTAGCCATCTCTGTCACAGCTCTTGCTTCAGTGCCCCGCGTCTACATCGTGTCTGTTTGCCGTTTCAGATGATCTCCCTGTCGGTTTGCGTCCTTTACTGGTGTTTCTCAATCTCAAGAGCGGGCCTCAGCTAGGCCGCACCCTGCACCTGCAGCTGCTGCAGCTGCTGCACCCACTGCAGGCAAGCGATAAGGATGGTCGTTTTTGGATCGAATTATACTGTTGCAGGGTCTTAGCAGCCCAAATGACTGAACCACTCCCAAACGCATTGACCTCTTCTGCTCTGTCAGCCGGGTGCATCGACAGCAGGCAAGAGCACTCAACCCATAACGTTCTTCGCAATTCTCAAGGTCATGATCTTGTTTGCAGCGTAATGTTACACGTTCTCTGCAGCTCAAACAGCTGAGTCACTCTTTCAGTGCCTTCGCCCAGAAGCTTTGAGCATGATGCTGCCTTTGATTGTGCACAGGTGCGCAGACAGTTGACTTACTTGGGCGTGCTGCCTTCTATCAACGTAGCCGCGAGCACCTGGTCCTCTTAACCAGCTGAGTTATCTTCAGTGCCTTCTCCTAACGTAGCCCTGAGCACCTGCTGCCTCGACTTGTCACAGGTGGTTGAGCTGCCGCGCGAGGACCCAATGCACGCCCTGCGCTTCTTCGCGCCCGCCTCCTCCTTGACCCGCATCCTGGTGATGGGCGGCGACGGGACGGTGGGCTGGGTGCTGCAGGCGCTGGACCAGCTGGCACAGGAGCAGCCGACAGGCTGGGCACTGCCGCCAGTGGGCATCATGCCGCTGGGAACAGGTGGGCTGGGGGCATGGCACAGGCACATGCCTTATCAAGGCGTGGTAGAGTACACTGTGCGTGAACAGGAGCGCGTGGTGCAGATACATGGCTTGTCGTAGTACAGTACATGAATTATTGTAGCTCAGAACAGTTACAGTGCTGGCCTTTTAGGAGACGGAACAGGCGGGCTGAGGTATGCATGGGCAGGTCCGGGCGCAACATGGGACCATGGATAGACCATGGGCTGCGGACCACGGGTGGCATGGGACTATGCATGTACAGGAAATGCTGACTGTGCAGATTCGATCATGCACCGCTTTTTGTGAACACCCCTGACTTGTTCTAACCTCACTCTTCTATGCTTCTCGCCATGCACGTGCTTTTTCTGTTGTTTGTGGCCGGTGGGGGCAAGTGCGGCAGGGGAACAGTCAGCACGTGCCATGTCATGTGCGTGTGCAGCCATAGCATACCACCTGTACTGTGATAAGCTGTTCATGTCGTGTGCAGGCAATGACCTCGCGCGCTGCCTGGGCTGGGGCGCCAGCGCGCGGCTGCAGGGCGGGCTGGTGGCGTGTCTGCTGGAGGTGGCCGGCAGCGCCGCGCACCCGGTGCCCCTGGACAGGTGGAGCATTGCCATCACACCTCGAGTGAGCACGCCGAGCAACAGATGTTACATCATCATTTTCTTGCCCGAACACACTCAGCCTATCCCTCCGAAGCTAGAAAGGATTTAGGCGGAAAGTTGCACAAACACAGGCTTAAACGGAGGAAGAAGCAATCCAGACCGGCAAGCCGGCGGCTAAACGACTGTCAGACGTGTTGTGATGCTGGCTTGGTTGAGCAGGCGAGCCCTCAGTGGCTGACATGTCTGATGTCGGGTTGGTCTGATGGCCTCGGTCAACCTCCGCTGCTCTTGGGATTTCCCATGTTGAGCCGCAAACAGACACATCACAGTTCAGTGCAGGAAACTACGTTGTGAGCACAGACATTCATGTGCACTGCACCTCTGCTCATAGTGGTTGCTCACTAGGCCAGACACAAACAAGTACTTCGTTACTCGATTCCTGAAGTGGGCTTCCTTGCAGCGTCATGTGGCAGACACAAGCAAAGTAGTTTCTGCACCTTCTGTGGTTTTGCAGGGCGGAGTTGACTTGACATTGCTGGATCGAGTAACATAGTACTCTTGGATCGCTCAGTATGAACGCAAACGTGTCAGCAAATACCCTGGTTTCGCCCTGCAGGTGAAAGCCCCTCTTGACAGCAGCCAGGGCCCCCCCAGTGGCCTCAAGCGGCTGCTCACCAACACACGCGACAGCGTGGTGGCGGCTGCGGGGGCGGCGGTGGCGGCGGCGCCTGCACAGGCCGTTACCAAGACACTGAACAACTACATGGGCGTGGGCATTGATGCTCAGGTGGCACTGCAGTTCCATCAGGCAAGGTAAAGGGGCCTGGTCCATGGTCCAGCATACATGCTTAACTTTGTGAGTATGCTGATCTGTTGAGGATGGGTAGCATGCTACAGGCTAGCCTGCGGCCAGCAGCCATGGAAAGGAGCATTCATGTCAAGGCTGGGGAGCACCAATAGTCAGTCGGTGCTGGCAAGGATGCATTTAATTCTATTCAATATCTTTACAGGCGATATCATGTGTCTAGATTTGAACAAGGGGCCTGTTCTGGCTTAGGTGCAGAGCCGTGTTTGTTGCTTGTTACATTGACTTTCAGCCCAGTGTCTACAATGTCGATTGCAAGCACTTTCACTTCTTTGTTGATGTCTTGACGGGTTTAAAAGGATGATCTGTTCTCCATTGACCGTGTAGTCAACTGATCCTGTTGTTGGGTTCTGCCCAGTGCCAATTGGCATCCACAATGCTGAGTCCAAGCAGCGGACTCTCCGCAGACGTCATGCTGGCACTTGTTTCACAATGCCTGTGTTTGTGTGTGTGTTCATGTCCCAGGAGTGCCTTCCCTTTCTGGTTCCAGTCACAGTTGGGCAACAAGGTGAGTGGGTGAGTGAGCGAGTGAGTGGTGTGTGCGTCATCATGGTCATCCAACATGTCGAACAGGAAATGGCTCAAGCTCCATGTACAACCTCATCATATTGGCATTGCAAAGAACTGCTGGTGCTAAATCCGGCAACCCCCATCATGACCCTCAGTGCTGCTTCTGGCAGGCGGCCAGGGCCAGAAGGGTGAGGTAGCCGTGATTTGTCCTGGGCCATGTCGAGCTTGCACTCCTGAACATGCAAGACACATGAACAAAAAGTACCAAGTGCAGAGTAATGTATGAGAAGTGCGTGCGTAGAAGCATACTCATAATGCATCACACACATAGATAAACAAACAAATACAAAGTGACGAGTGACAAGTGCGTGGCGGGCTCGCACTGAGGTCCGTCACCTTCTGGTGCAGGTGTGGTACACGGGGCTGGGCGCGCCCGACCTGCTCAGGCGCTCGTGTGTGGACCTGCGAGGCAAACTGACGCTAGAGTGTGACGGGGTGGAGGTGTCCGTGCCGGCGGACGCACAGGGGCTGGTGGTCATCAACATCCCATGCCACATGGTGAGGCTTGGGCGGTCGTCTGTTCTACAGAGAAAGATTACCGGGTGGGGTGGGGGAGGGGGGGGCGCATGCGCTGAACGTGGTATTGCATCAGACCCCGAGCACAAACGCACGCAAGCCATGTGCCAGACGAGGTTGCATACCTCGGAGCAACAGAAGTGCGTTGGATGGTGTTGGTGGCGCTTCCTGCAAAGAAAGCATGATGATCATCTGATCTTGGCGGGTTGTGTGGTTTTCAGCCTTCCTTTGGCCCGGTGTGCCTTTGCTGCTTTCTTTGCCTCGCTCATTCTGTTTTTCTGCTCAGGATGATGCCCGGTCGTTCCATGTCTTGTGATGGCTGTGCCTGCATGGTTGAACGTTGGTGATTATGTAATGCACGCGGGTGCATAGATGCATGCACGTGTGCTGTGTGCGCTGTGCAGGGCGGCGTGTATCTGTGGGAGTCAGGACTGCCCGCACCGCCAGTGCGGGTCAAGGACCCCTCGCTGCGCAGGACAGCGGCGGCTTTGACCAGAAATAAGCGTATGGGACTGGCAGGTGCGCGGGAGGGTTTGGGACTGGCCTGGCAAGGAGCGGTATTGACCATGAAGCACCTTGCATGAAGCGGCCCTGCAAAGACTAGCAAACGATCGATGCCACAGGCAGCACTGTGCGTTGGTGGGTATGGATGACGCAGCCTTCTAGGTTTGCCTGGGCCTGAGTGGGGCTGGTACTAACGTCAGCTGCTGGCCATGCGTCATATGGCTGTAATACGGCGTGGCAATCAATCGTATTTCTGACATGGATCATGGCATACCTTACTGGTTTGTACGGTACGGCCTTGTGAGCGTTTTGCAGCGGCTGGCCGTTTTGCTGCATTGCTTTGCCTCCAAGTCGCTTATTGCCTTCGGAAGCAGCCAGGACCACTCGCCGCAACTGTCCAGCCGCTGTCCATGTGTGTTTTGCCTGCAGACGGTTTGATAGAAGTGGTTGCCATAGGCGGCGTGGCGCACATGGGCCGCCTGGCCTGCGGCCTGGCGCGGGCGCAGCGGCTGGCGCAGTGCTCATCACTGGTCATCACCACACAGGCTACGCTCCCTATGCAGGTGGGAGGTGATCAACAGTACCTGGGGTTGATGAGCTTGTAAGGAACATAGCGAAAGCTGCACATAGCGAAAGCTGCACATTGTTACTGTATATCGTTGTGTAGATGTGGCAGCTGACTGGCACCCACTGCACGTGGCAGTGGGACGGGCTGTGCATCCATGTAGGGAGGCGTCGCAACCTTAGCAGAGGTGTTTCTTCACTAGAGTAGACTTGCCTGTGTGTTCCTATGGCATGGCACATACTCGGCGTCCCGCCCTGGTTGCGGCCCTGGGAGACGGAGGATGATGTTGACACGGTCGAACTCGATGGAGGTGGTGTAGGTGTAGGCGTTGGCCCCGGGCCATGAGCCCGGCCTTGGTGTGGTTGTTGAGGTCGCGCACCGACATCACCTGCCCGAAGGCCAGGGGCGTGGGCAGGGAGTGGGCCCCGGCTCACCTCGATGTCGAGGCCGAAGATCGACAGGTCCGGCGTCTTCGACGGCAACATCAACCCGGGCTTGCCCTGGATCCTAACCCTAACCCTAACCCTAATTACGATTGATGCAGGATCAGTGCAACTTGTACATATGTATATGTGTGTGTATTCTGCCTACCAATTACAAGAAGTGAGTGGCCCACCCTTTACAACTCTGTTTTGCACTGCCCTGAGTGGCTGTGAACAGGGCTGGCTATCATTGGACAGTGGCAAGTCAGGCACATAACCACGGGTCTGTGTGGCGTGTCCTGTCCGCAGGCGGATGGCGAGCCGTGGATGCAGGACCCCTGCTCTGTGACACTCACGTACAAGAACCAGGTGAGCCATGGGTGGTGCTTCTATATGGGGTAGCTTCCCTACTGTATATACTTCTACATAGTGTGCCTGAAATTTCTCGTGTCACCTTGTTGGTTCACGCCAAAGAGTGTTCTCAACCAAGCCCTTTAAATCAGCTCGAGTTTCAGCTCTTTGATTTCAACTCATGCCAGCCGTCAACTGTATAACAATGCATCCGCAATGCTTGATACGCTCGCTCGATGCAGTAATTCACTCATTCCCTTCATCAAGCCTAAGGCAGCTGGGTGTCATTTTGATGCGCATAATCCCATTCATTTTGTTCAGACATCAAAGCAGCTGCAACATTGTTTCACTCGTGTGACCTGGTTTGCCTTGCTTCCGTTCCCAGGGTGTGATGCTGAGGCGTGTGGGCGGAGGACCGGCCCAGCGGGTGATTGCAGCGGTTAATGACGCCCTGGACGCCAGCCAGGCAGGCGGGCTCATTTCCGGGGTGCAGAAGGCAGCCCTCGCCAAAGAAGTAGGCAAAAGGCTGGAGGCTGTGCTTGCTTGATGCAGCAAGCGGGCATGACGTGACGACACTGTGCAAGTGTGACATGTTGTTGTGCCATGGTGACATGAGGTGCTGCCATGGTGCATGCGACGCGACGCCACATGCTGCCATGGTGCATGCGACGAGCGATGCTGTTGGTTGACTGAGTATGCAGCCAGCACGAAGTAGTTGTGACGCTGTCTGACAGCAAGTTGCACCTTATAAAGAAAGTGCCGGCTGCGATCGGTTTGAGGGCAGAGGTGATTAGACGGCTGGTCAGTTACAATGAGGTGTAATGTCACAAGGTTAGCAAGGAGAGGATGGACGCTCAAGCTTGACTGCGGCTTAGTGAGGTCAGTCTTGGATTAGCTTGACTAGGCAGGCTACAGAATAACAGGTGATCCTTGCTGCCAGCAATTCTACTCGATTACAGAGTTTTGTCCTCTGGTACGTTTGTCATGGATCCTTGACTTTCAGCAGTGGCAGACTAACCTTTCAGCAGTTGCAGACTAACCTTTTGTTCTGATACGTTTGCCATGAATGGCATGAGGCGTTTTCTTGCATGCCCTCTGCCATCCTCTGCCGCTTGTTCGCGGAAGTGGATTCGCGGCGGTAGGAGCTAAGGGTCTGTTTTGTCCCTGAGAGGCTGGGGCCAACTACGCCCCATCAAAACAGCATTACGCATGAGTCCTCCTCTCTCACCCTTTTCAACAAACAAGTTTTGTGCTGGGAGAGCCAACTGCCTTTGCCGAGTGATGAATTGTTCTGCTTTGCGGGTTTGCAGCGCTAGGGCACTGGCACGGTCATTGCATGCCGAACTGGATGATGAACCCAGGGCCATAATACCACGCCTGACACCGTACTGACAACCCCACTTTACACCATTCGTTATCCTTAGCATCTCTTGACCTGATGACATTCTCGGGCGTTTTTGTCAAGTTTTACTGGCTTTGTTGTTTCCAATTGAAAAAACAATAACGCTGTCCGAGGGGGAGGAGGAGGGGGCACAGACGTGGGATGGAGCGACGCAGTGCTGCCTGTACTGCATGGAACCATGATTCTCATACACCTGTGACAAGTCCAATGGACTGTCGGATTGTGAGTTTCTTCTTCTGCGGAATAGCAATTTTTACTGGTTGGTACACAGCACCGTGGTTCAATCATTAGCATCCAAGCTCCGGATCGTTTGCCACTGGTGAGCAATGCGACCTCACAAGGGTTTCAATTCGACTAATGTGTGCAGATCGTCTGTGTTTAGGCTTGTGAAGCCCTGGTTATACTACCCAGCAACAGGACAACATTCTTTCAGACAGAGCATTAGCCCTGATGTATGTGGGCCGATAGACCAGCAATCTCAATCAGTATTTTTACAAAGCGTTGCGTAGGGTAGCTTGTGTGTACTCACACCTCATGAACACAATGCACAGGCCGCCTCTGGCTACGCCAAGAACAGGGATATCTATCCACTACTAACAGGTCTCACTCCTGACTTGCATGACTAGAACGCAATACCAAATCAGCCCTCTCTGCTCTGCTAGTACTTGCCCCCGGCAGCCTGGCTTTCATGCAATAGCGCCATGCATTGTATCCCAGTGAACATGGCGAAGCACCCCAACGTGCAAAAAATTCAAATCTTGCGCAATATGGCATCCATGGAACGTACAGTTTGCATCCTGCAGCAGAAATAACAAGCCTGGGCACCCTGGTAGCGACCGGAGTGTTAGCTACCATGGTAGGTGAGCCAGAGGAGAAGATGCAACAGCATTGGCTGGATTGCAATGTACAAGCTGTAAGTGTATCCGCAACCAAATCTCAATTGACACTGAAGCGCTGTACGAGTTGTAAGTACCGAATGTATCAGGCACAAAGGCAGCCTCACAAGAAGGGAGGGCATCCGACCGGTCAACACCTTGATGGGTGCAGGCCATCACAGCAGCCGCAGTATCAATTGGTGTTGCATTATTGAGGCTGGGCCTGCACATGCGCGGCCATGTATCGGACTGTGGCATCTCCTGAACTGAACACCCCTGACTCCCTGGCCCATGTGGGCTGTGACTCGAACATGGGAGCCAGCTTGAAACCTGGCAGCTGTCGGTTGTAACCATCATGCAGACGGTCAGTTAGGGTGGTTGTTGCTGTAGCAGCAGCAGCAGCCGCCACCGCCGCATCGGCGCGCTTCTTGCCCTGCTTCCCCAGTTTGTTCATCTGCGCAGGGCCAGACAGGCAGGCAAGTGAGCAGCTGCGCCGGACGCAAGGTGCAGAAGTGTACAATAGTTGTACCGCGGTGTACAGACAGAAGCGCAAAGTCAGCAGCACGCTCATTTGCAGGAGTGAGGAACTGGAGGCAGTGCTTGCGCAAGCGTCTACCAGCATAAATCAGGGCTGAACTGCACGCGAGACATGAGTTACCACAGCTGTCAACACAGGATTGTGCTTGCAAGGCTGCCTGAATAATCGACAGCTCCTCGGTGTGCAGTGCAGGTGTCAAGTGCATGGGGTGCAGAAACATGCACTTTCTGGCAGGGAAGAGCATGTACAACGGCGGCGACCTGCAGATAACCCAAGGCAACCTTAGGAATCAAAGGCAAGCCAAACAGCGGCAGGGGTAGAATGACGAAATCCAATGACAGGCAGTGTTCCCGGCGTCTCACCTCTGCAAATAGTGGAGCAAGCTCCAGATACTCTTGCTCAGCCGAAGCCAGCTGCGACTGCAACCTGTTCAATTCACTGCTGTCCCTGCCTCCATCTGAACCCTGTTGCAGCGCCTCCACTGCAGAGCTGAGTGCCACAATTTGATTCGCCATCTCCACGCCCAGGTTGCGATACTGGCTCTGGCGTGCGGCCAGGGCAGGCCACTGGGCCTGATTCATGCCGATACTTGCCTCTGGTAACGCCAGAAACGTCCGGAGGTCTTGGCTGAGGGCTATCAGTACCTGAGCTATGGTTGAGGGGGGAGAGATGGTGTCTGGCGCCAAGTTGGGGCGGGGCGGAGGCGGCGGTGGGGGTGCGTGTGTGTACCTTGCTGGCGGCTGTGCTTGCTGTGGCTTGGCAGGCGGCGGAGCAGCTGCGGCTAGTGTGGGAGCCGGGCTGGTGTGCTGGCGCTGGGCCACAGACGGGCTGACGGTGCTGGCTGGCTGCTGAGGCTGGGCAGGTGGGCTGACTGGCTCAGTACCTGCCGCTGAGCGCCTGGCATGTCGGGTGGCCGGCTGCCACTGCTCCTGCTGCTCAATCACCTTCATCTGCTGAAACTCCTCGGGAAACTGCTCCCTCAACATTTTCAGCTCCTCGTCTTCAACTACCGCCTCCTGTGAGGGAGCTTGGGGGCTGTTGGCTGCACGTGGCTGACATGGGAGGCCGTGCTGTTGGCGTTTCATCTCCTTGCGGGCGCTGCGCCACCAGGCTATGAGTTCGGGTGACAGGTAATTGCCTGTATGACCACAAGCATGCATGTTTGTCTCAACGCAAATCAAGCAGCTGCTGCACACCAGGACGAACACTGCCTAGATGTATCTGGTGCATCAGCACAGACTGTAAGCCAGAGGGCTGTGGTGCTGTTGACTACTGGCCAAGTTAACTGAGTGTGCAAGTTGTGGCTGTGATGCGACAAGACAGTGCAGCCTGGCCTCGTGCTGTAATCTACCAGCAGCTTTATGTCAATATGTAGTCTCCTGAGAGGGAGCATATCCCAGGCACCTGATTTTGTAGCTTCCTCAGGAGTGGGTCCATAGCCTTCACTACGCTGTTCATGCTGCCCATGGGCAAAGTGGCATTTGATACCGTACGGGCATGATCTGTGAACGTCTGGCTTGAAGTTGCGGCATACATTGACCTGTGGCAGCAGTACACGTCAAGAATGACATTTCCAAGGGTAGAGTGGACTTGACAGCATGTGCATGCATCCTGCCTGCCCTTCCATGCACATGTGGTCTGCCAAAACCCGCACAGAACCTGTCTTGGATTGCTCACAGATCCGTGCACACCTTGTAATGACGCATGCCCGTGCCCAAAAGTTCCTCCGGTGGCTGGGGGAATCCGTCTGGGACGACCGGCTGCAGCTTGGTCATGCTGTGCCACGTCAGAACCGTCTCACATCAGGCACGGCCTGCATGCACTTTCCTACGTGGGTTGACGCAAATTGGCGAACAGGAACGCCATCAGGGTCACATCTGCCTTGGGCAAGTATCCATCGGATTGCGTGCCGTCGGCCACTCAAATGTTCACGACGTGTTTTTGAGAGGTATTCGAGACCGTGCTTACCAGAATCTCTGTGACAGTTGCAGAAGACGTGGGATCTGGGTGGAGCAAAATGCTGGACCCTAAAGTCTGGAAGGACAAGTGAGAGGATCAAACACAGCCAGTTGGCTTCAGATGTGGATCAACAATTATGCTTGCATGCGTGGACGGAAGTGCCCAGCAACCCAACGCGTCAGTAACGGCTATTGGCGTTGGACTTGCGGTTCTCCCACTGCCAAGGGATTATTGGTGGATGTGTGTTCCTGGAGCTTGAATTAGCCGGCCGTACTCCTCTAGAGTGCCCAAGTGACGCCTGAACCACACAGACGAAGTCCTCACTGACCAAAGCTACCAAACCCACAGCCAACCCACACTCAAGGATTAGAAGGCTCAGGCACCAGGCAGTGTCACATTGTGTCGCGAGACGAGTCTCTTATGCTATCAATACAATAAGTTTACATTGGTTACTCCTATGTGCCGCCAGGGGTAGAGTTGCGGCATTGCATGCATGTGTCAGCTTGAAGGGCCACCGCAAACGTTTTGGGATCTTGCTGTATATACCATTTTCAACAAAAGAATCATAATCACAAATTATGGTCATCAAGTGCAGCTGCTCTTGGTGTGTTCCGCCATTATCTTCTTTATATCTTATGCCACTGTCGCAACAGCGCGATCATCA
>QAXH01003665.1:21848-36154 GCA_004335635.1 Chloromonas sp. AAM2 | reverse complement strand
AATCTTGGCCAAAAGGCGGTAGATGGTGGGGAGGAGCGTGATGGGGCGGAAGGCCACACACGCCAGCACGTCAGGAGTGCCGTCTTTCAGCAGTGGGCTGATGGTGCCACGATTGAAGGCTGTAGGCTGGTAGCCAGTCGTGCCCATGGCTGTAAAAAGGCGGGCAAGGAGTGGGGCCCAGACATCTCCACCTACGCGCCACATGGTGTAATACATGGCCGAGTGCATTGGTCCCAGGCGCGTTTAGGCGCAGCAGTCATGCCAATGCACTACTCACTTTGTGAGCACCGGTGAAGTCCAGAGATCACTGACAAAGCTGGCAGCTTTGAGGGTTTTGCGCTCTGGCCATTTGGAAACTCCAGGTGCACATTCATGTCCGTCACCAGTTGTCCTTTTTTCCCCTGTTGACTGGGCGCGTCTAGCTGTTGCACCTGTTTGGGCGTGCTGTGTGGTCTTCGCTTTAGAGCCGGTTTGCTCGTGCTTCCCTGGGCCTTGCTTTCCCTGTGGTGCTTGTGTGACTGGTCATCAAGGGACGCCATAATGAGCTCATCACCCTGACTGGTCTCCGGGTAGTTGGGCGCTCGAGGAAAGGAGGGGGCCTGGTTGTGTTGCTGAGATCTCTGGCCTGGGCCTGCGTGTGGGGTGTTGTCTGGTGTTGTCTGTATCCCTGTCTGTCATGATCTGTGTGTTTGTGTTTTGGTGCCGCCTGTCTGCCTGGTTCTGGCCTCTGGTTGTTAGCCTGGTGTCTGCAGGCATGGTAGTTGGGTCGGTTGCTTTACCTGTTGCTCTTTGTCCCTGTGTTCCTCCTGCAGTTACCTGATGACCGTGGTGCGCTCAACTCAAACTCAAGCGAGCATGCCCTGTTATCAACCTGCATCAGTTGGTGGGCTCAGCACGGTCTGGACCTGCGCAGTGCAACTGCGTGAGCTTGCATGCAAGGTTGGGCGAGCCTGCGGTTCATCTTGGGACAGGTTGCAAGGCAGGCGCACCTGCTCAACATGCATTCTGTTGTGAAGGCTGCACAGGCTGTGGCTGGCAGCCCAGAAAGGGCTGCGCACCTAGTGTGAGATGGATCACAAGGGACTCACCACCCCTTTGTTGACACGGTTGAACATCCCTTGAACTATTTGCGCAAACCTGATGTTTGCGTGGACGTGCTTCCTGGTATGCACTCCCGCCTTGTAATGACATGCTTCAAAACGACAAATGTGACAAACCTCTGCGGGGAAGCTGGTGATTGGCCCTGCACCTAGCTAGTCTGCAGCCTAGTAGGTGTCCCTAGTCTGCAGAGAGCACTGGTGTGCAGAGGATGCAGTGGTCAGACATTGCATAACAACCTCCCTAGTCCCGCTGCAGTCTGCCCGACACACACACCAGCCCTTCATCGTGCATCAGTCTGCCAGACACACACACCAGCCCTTCATCGTGCATCCATCTGCCAGACACATACCAGAGTCCTTCATCGTGCAGCAAAAAAAATGTGCAAGTCTAGTCTGCCAGCAGATTACAGCCCTGGCCATCTCAAAGAACTGCGGCTCCAGGCCTCCAACCACCATGCTTCTCGTTGTATAAGCAGTGGCTTTTGGTGCGTCCGGCAATGCAGCAGGCCAGTGCAGTGTCAGCATGGGGAGTGCTTGTAAGTGATGGCTATGACGGTGCATGGCAGAGGACTTTTCCTCGTTTTTGTTGGCCTGTCTTGAATTAGATCATTCTTCTTTCGCCACTGCTACGCAAACAAAGCAGATCTGGGTTGGCTACAACAGCATGGCGATCTGTGTCACAGGCACAGACACACAAACATCTCGAAAGTTCGTGGTGAAATCTCATACCACAGGATTTCAGCAGTACCACTACTGTCCTATCAATCCTCCTTTCCGTGCTATAGAATGCATGCAAGTGTGAGATGAGGTTTGAGGCAGCGTCTTGGCACAAACCAAGAACGCAGTAGACAACAGCACAGAGGGCAGAACAAGCCTCTGTGTTTTGCCTGTAGACTGTTGTTGTAGCCATGAACCGCAACAGCCTCAAAACGGAGTTGGACACATTCGTCTTGTGCTGTGCAGAACAGATCACTGAGTCGCAAAACCAACAATGGATCGTTCATGAAGTCATAAAATCGCTGCTAATTCAGGCCAGCTGGCGCACACAACAGGGGACAAACTCCAGATGCAGTGGTACCTGTGCAGTAGTACCTGGCTGTAATGCAAGCCACTGACCCCACCGTTCTGTGCGCCGATCAGCATGAAACGCATTGCAACAGAGAGAGTTTGGCACTAGTCAAGGCGCATACACAACAGGCCCTGCGCGACAGTGACAGCTGTGAATGATAAATGCATGGCCGCATTCAGTTCGTGCATGCTCGCCTCGCGTTCCAAAGCCAGGCTGCATGCTGCTGCACTGCTGCCATGTACCTCACTCGTTACAGGTGTCATCATCATCATCATCATCATCATCATCATCATCATCATCATCATCATCATCACATGGCTGTTCATGGTTCAACCCACGGTACTTACAGGTGTCGTTTGTACTCATTTATTGGCAAGTGCGGAAATTTTCAACTGTCCCTCATGCTGTGTGCGCCCAGCGTTTCAAACAGCATGTGCATGCCAAATCATATAAACGCACAACTGGAGGTGACCAGGCTACGGAGAATAGAGCAGAACAAAACAGAGACGAAGATTGTGGACTGAATGCGCAGATTAAAGCAAATCAATTGAATCATATGCATGCGCATGAAGCAAATGGGCCCATAGCACACAGCCAGAAAACAAACTGTTTGTTGAGCAACGTCGCAGCACAAGCAGAGGCAAACAGCCTGACGTGCTTGTCCGTGCAAAAGAATACAGGCAGACATGTGCGGACAACAGGAGGTGTTTGCGGTGCCAAGTCAAAGTAATGCAGTCTGGTCTTGACATGAAGCACGTGAGCAGTGCACACTGGGCACATGGCCCATCATAACTGCCATGCTTGCAACGTTGGTATGCCACAGGGTGTCATGACCCTGCCTTGTAGTCGTGCTGACACTCCGCTCGCATGCCTCTTACAAGGCTGCAGAAAAACCTCACGCTGGGCAACTGCAGCAGCAGGGCGCGGCCTGCCTGTACTGCAGGCCCAGGCCATGAAAGCAGGCATGCATAATGCTTTGACTGGTCCTTCTGTGGCCTGGATGGTAACTAGACCGTCAGTCAGCAGGCAGTCCATACCTGTCAAAGCAATGCACCTGTCGTAGGTGTTAGTGCCCAGGTCATGCAGTGCCATACTAATGCGCACATCTGCACCCATTTGGCAGCTAGAGATGCTACACGAGGCATGGGGCGTCCAGCAGACACCAGTCCGGTGCTGCCGCCATCGAGAATCCCACGAGTGTCAAGCGGTCCAGCCGCTGACCCACTGAGCTGTTCATGCACGCACTTAGATAGCGATGGTTGCCTCGAGGAAGTGAACAGCTCCGCCGCGGAAATCGGCTGGTTTTTCCAGCAGTCCATCAAGCAGCTCATGTGGGTCCACAGCAAAAGAGTAAGCATCGGCAGCACGCTCAAACAGCGGAAAGCAGCTGCTGCCATGGCTCACGCCCTACTGATGCTTGACCCCAAAGGAGCCGCGTATCCATTCATACGTCGTGAAGGCGATTGCCATGCCGGGCAGCACCTGCAATGGTCAGAGGGGGGCGGGAGGAAATGTCAGGCAGGGCTGCTGTGTGACAATGGTCAAGCCGGTAGCGCACTGACAGAGCAAATGTATCACAGAGCAGCTCTCATGCAAGCACTCAAACTAAAACAAACCTTCTTTGAATGCACAAATGAAGCTAGCCTCAGACAACCAGCGCCATCCACACCACATCTGCTCAGCTGCAACGCTAAATGCTGCTTTGGGTTTCAGATAGCAGGCACGGAGCGCTTTCTGTTGTGCCACATGGCGATGCTTAGGTTGAAAGTGTGGCTAAACTCGCATAATGCCGGCATAACGCAAGAAGAGCACAAGCGATGCCTGGAGGAAAGCACAAGCCTTGCAATGGTCGACGCACCTTGCAGTACTCGGGGACAATGCCTGCATAGAAGCCCTTGAGCCCCTGCTGCTGCAGTATCTGGGAGCATGAGGCCAGGTACGTCAGTCGCTGGCCCGGCTTGGCCCTGTACGTCTGCAAGCCATGTAAAGAACAGATCCCGTGATGGAGACCAAGGCTAACAAACAAACCAGGTTCAGGACAACTCATCATCATCATCATCATCATCATCATCATCATCATCGTTACAAAGCTTATCATGGTTAAACCCACGGAACCGCAGGACCAACCAGGACGATTGGTTGACAGGAAGTGTGCACAGACCAGCCGAGGACTGGCGAAAGCATGGCGAGTTGTGCATGAATCCAGTACAGGTGGCCATGATGTCTGCAAACCGCAGATGCAACTTATCTTGCTCTGAGTAGATACTATGCTCGCTAGGTTGAATGGCCACACGTGTGAGCTTGTCTGTCTGTCTGCCTGCCTGCCTGCCTGCCTGCCTGCCTGCCTGCCTGCCTGCCTGCCTGCCTGCCTGTCTGTCTGTCTGTCTGTCTGTCTGTCTGTCTGTCTGTCTGTCTGTTGTTTTAGTAGTTTATTGTTGTTGTTTACATGGCCTTCAGTCTGGGGAGGACTGCTCAGCGGGGGCAAGGCAGGGAGGGAGGAAAAACAAATAGCACAACTGTTAACTGTCTGTCTGTGCGCTGGTCAGGCAACTCCCATGCATTTCATCTGCCACACACCTAGTGTGCCTGCGGAGTCCTGATAACTGGTGCCTTAGCCAACCCACCTGCATGCGTTTTCGTACAACGTCTAATGGGAAAGTGAGGGTAGAGGTGACGAATCCCGCCCCCGCGGCGCACATCAGGCTGCCACTGAGCGGCACCGACCCCACACCACGCCCTGCTGCGCCCTCCGCTGCATTCTCCGCCCTCGTCCCTGCCGGCCCGCTGCCCGTCGCTCTGCCTAACCCCGTCTCCCGCCCAGTACTGCCTGTGTTTGCTCCTGCCCATGAACGACGCCCCCACCCTGCCCCTGTCCCTGTCATTTCGCTCCCTGACGTCTTTGTCCCTGATGTAGGTACGTCATCTGAGCAGCATGCATTGGATGGCTCCAGACTACTGTCGAAAGCCTCTGGCTCGTGCGCATGGGAGCCACCTGAATCTGTCAACCGGGATGTAGCATTCAACTGCAATGAGGAATGAGGTCTGCTAGCCAGGTGGCTGACATACAATGCTTTGAAAGAATCGTAGAGGCAGAAGTTGAGGGCCAGGCTGGGCGTTACTTGCGCCAAAGTGGCGCCGAGACCACGGTACAGCCCACGTGGCCCCTCATCCTTGAGGATGCTCCTGAAAGCGTGCATGATGCCTCGGTAGTTGCTCTGCTGGAAGGCTGCCACTTGATGGCGGGCCTGGCCTGAGAGCTGAGTGGGGCGTGTGACGTCGGGTGTGATGCCCAAAGTGTGGCCCAGCTCCCCGGTGATGCGGGTGGTGCACGGCAGCATGTCCCGCTGGGCACAGATGCGGGTCCGGACAAGGTCCAAGGGATAGGCCTGCACATGCGCATGCAAGGCCACATGTCCAATCATGTCATGCACACAGTCACACACACACACACACACACACACCTGGGCATGGTGAGACTTGCAAGAGAAATCTAAACGTTCAAAAGATCATGCAATTGATGAGGGCATGGCCACATCAGTGCACTCATGACCCGAGCAGGTGAACAGAACAACGGTGTGCTCATGTGTGCGCATGGTGTGCTCATGTGTGCGCATGGTGTGCTCATGTGTGCGCATGGTGTGCTCATGTGAGCCATGTTGAGACAAAACACAGCTGCTGCTGATCCAGTGTACTGTGCCCATGCGAGCCGTGAGCCCTGTCACCCAAACATGTTGACAGCTGCTGCTGCATGTGCACGTGCGGTCGCTCACCGCCGTGCATGCCACCAGTCCCGCCAGCCCGCCTGCCACGAGCCGCCTGAGCACGTCATTGCTCATGTGCGGCTCGAGCCACGCCTTGGAGAACTCAAAGGTGCTGAAGTTCGCGGCCGAGTACGGCACCCTGCGGCGGGAACAACACAATCAGGATGATGGTCTTGCAGAAGACTTGCAGCAGATGATGTGTGTACTGCCTGTACGAGCAGACCTGCATGACTCCTGCTACACGAGGGACGAGGGATGAGGGATGGCCCACAGTATATAGATAACCAAAGATGCTATTGCAAGAAGGATATCTGGTGGTTTAAAAGACAGCCAGGACATTCCCTTGAGATGTGAGAGTGGAGCAAGAATGTGGCGCAGGCCGGTCCAAGGCGAGTGTACCAGACAGCTTCAACGTTAGGATGCTGCTTGTGACGGCTGCTTCTGCTGCTCATGTACTGCCTACTCTTCCATCTAAATCATTAAAATCAACCATGCATTGAAGTCCTGCTGGCCTGCACCTGTGGATGATCGTGGCCAGATTGCCTTTCCAAAGCGACCTGAGCCCCTCCTGCCGCGCCACCTGCAGGCCAAGGTTCGTGTAATCAGACGAGTGGCGGAAGGGAGATATGATTGGAGGGAGATATGATTGGAGGGAGATACTATTGACAAGAGACATTATTGGAGGGCGGTTGTATCGGGTCAGATGGAGCAGCAATCGTACTCCAGGTGTAAATGTGTGCACGAGTGTGGCTGCGTGAACATGCAAGCTGATTTTACCTGGACACAAGAGCGTGAAGAGTGTGTGACTGTGTCTGCCATGCCTCTGTACGACATGGAGAGATACAAGTCTGCAAGGCCCTCAGGAGGACTGTGGGTGTGATCAGTTGCACGGGCACAGCTCAAGCAGCTGCATACTTGACCAGCAATGATGGCTTCACCATCCGAATGCAATTTTGCCAAGCAACGCTTGACCCCGTTCCTGCTGCCCACCCCATACAGCATGTTGAACCCTGGCCAATCTAACTGACACTGGTTGACTGCTAATACACTGCTATTACACTGGTCGTTGGCTGCTGTTTCACCAACCTGCTGCAGGGCAGCTAGCAGGCTGGGAGCCTTGGCGCCCGGAGGCTGAAGCGCCTGGACCTGAAGGCACCAACAGACAACATAACTTGAACACAATCATCAAGGTGGCACCAAACACTTTATCACTAACGACCACCAACGACCTGAGCTTCAGAAAAAAATTGTGGTTTTAACTGTTCATAGTTTGCCGACACCACCCTAGACAGCAATCAACATGAAAACAATGGAACGCCGGGCTCAACAAGGCAGCGAGTGTCAACCTGGGTCGCCATCTGGGTCGCCACACCTGCTCAGATCACCTTACTTGGACACATTGTGAGTTTCCAGCCACTGCTGGCAAGGCAAACATCTGATCCTTCCGATTTTCCCATGATATGGCAACTCCCAGGATGTCAGATCACCGCCATGTATTACAACTGTACCGCTCTCTGATAAACGGTGACCCTAGTGGACACCAAGCACAGATATGGTGCTACAGCAGACACTTCTGTGCACTCCTTCATGACTGCTTTGGCCGTGCTGCATGGCGAGTGATGATAGTTAATACGCACTTGGTATAGAATGGTCAGCCGTGCCAGAGGTGCCACTGCTGTCTTTGCCGTCGCCCCTGACACGCCCCCTGCCAAGAGCGTGACCGCTGCATCCCGCTGTGGGTGAGTGAGCCAGGGCGCGGCTTCAACTATGGTGTCAGAAAGCACCTGCATGGCCCATGGAGTGTGAATGGTGAGGTTCAGTCACTTCAACGCACTGGTCAACCCAGGCAAAGCCATGCGATGGCAACCCAATGACATCCTGTATACAAAGATGGCCATGGGTGAGCCAGGTCTCAAACTTGACTCAGTCATCAAGTACAAGAGGAACGGGATGAAGAAGGCGATAGCCAGGGGTAATGAAGCCGCTTCAGTCATGTGAGCACAGTGAGTATGGTTGATCAAACGGAGTGCCCGTAACCTGCCTCAAACTTTACACAGTTATGAATCACAACGGATCAGACGAGATATGTGTAAGCATGAAGACCAGCATGTGCTGTAGATAGCAAAGGGCGTATCAGTCCGGGTGCGAATTGCATATGCATTCCTCAATAGTGGTCTGGATGGGAGAGCCAACCAGCAACTTCGTCTCGGACTCCAGCACCATGACCCATCTCTGACTCTGACTATAGCAGGATGGCCCCCTGAACTGGAACCCTGAACCCTGACATCATGGGACTAAACCCTAACGCATCCTATGTATGCCCACGCCCACCTTTCTTCTACTTGCATGCCCGTGAGAATGCCCATCTTCCTCTACTTGAGACGTAAAGTGCATTACGGCTTGTCAACCAGCCTCACCTCTTGAACCTCATCTTCCTGCTCTGCAGTTTGCCACGTTCCAGGGTTGGCGCTAGGAGACGGCGCCAGATAGAAAATCAGCGATGCGGCGCCCACACCCACTCCGATGAGATTGACAGGATGAGAAGGAGCACGCGAGACCGCTTGAAGCATGCTTTGAAGTTGACCAGCCATTGAGGCAAGTTTTCCGGCTCGGTCGGAACTAGAACTCATGCCTTCAAGGTGCGAAACACCAAACAGTGAGTAACGAACTTGTAGTCATAATGCGAAAGGCTCGGCTCGGCCCAATCACTCGACTCAAACCCGTTTGTCGGTTTTGTCACGTCAATATATTGTCATCAGGCAACCAGTCAAAACAAAAGGGACCACAGTGAAACTGGTGTTGCATCCTCTCTCGGTTTACACTCATTGGACTGTTCGCTTTCCTACTTCACCATGAACAACATGAGGCTCACAGGCAGTGTGACTACACCAGCCCCATGCAACAGGGGCCGTGTGTTTGCCACTGGCAGCAGGCCGCCTAGACGATGCAGCCAGCCGGCCGCTTGGACGCTACCACGTTTGCCTGTAAACAGCATCCCCCAAACGCAGTTCATGCAGCAGTTCACTAGAAGGCAGGTCGTTGCCTCAGGGTCAGTCGAGGAGGTCATTCTGCCTACACCTGCATCTTCAGAAGCCTTGGAAACAGACAGCACATGTGAGTCATGCAGTGATTGATGCATGTGCGTGTGGCAGTTGGGGTTAGCTGGCAGCTGGCGTGTGGCACACGCGGCTGGCTTTGATCCTTATCCACTCTGCTAGGAAACACAGTACGTCACGCCATCTCCACCACAGTTTGTGGTCACACCGTCACACTTCTGCGCACTTTTCCAGGGCTAGCACACCAAATCAAGTCTTGGCTGGACGAGGAATGGACCCCCTTGGAAGTACACACACGTGTGGGCGCTGCAGCTGGCAAAGCATATGTTCAGGTACTTGGTCAGATGTCCAGTCGGCACAAATGCTCAGCAGGTGTCCAGGTGTTTGCTGACTGACTGGCCTCTAGCGAAGGGAGGGACACAAACCCGTCCAGCCAGCATGTGAAGGAAAATAAGACACACCAAGATAGTGGTGGTGGCAGTCATTCCTCGGGCTGATGTCCTGTCCGCCAACCCGCTGCAGACCTTGAGCATGGAATGGATCTGTGTTCCCCTGACCCACATCTCATCACGCGGTGGCACAGGGAACCGGGCAGGCCAGTCAGTGCTGGGCGTAGTGCATGAAAGGATGGACAACACAGTCAATTACAGCAGAAGCATGCCAGGGCATTGGAGGCGGCACTTCACATGGGTCAAGTGTTGTATACGCTATACTTCTGCACATGATCGAGTCAGGTTCAAACGACCTGGTCTGTTAAGGGGCAGTCCTTCACCCATACCAGGCTGCATTTATGTCAGGCAGTTTTTATCACCGGCTGGCATCAGTAGCTTCATTCTTCCCCAGCTCAAGTCTGGCTCTTGCAGATTTTCTCAGAGCAACCTGGGGGGAAGAGACATGATGGACGAACGGCCTGACACCAGCAGACCATCAGTAAGATACCCTTCAGTGGCCTTGAAGCGGCGCATGTGTCTGCAGGCTCGAGTGAATGGGCTGCATGAGGCTGGAGACATCCTGCTATCGATCTGCTCGCAACTGATGCAATTTGACTTCAAGGAAACGTTCACAAACGGGTTTGAGGTACGTGGCCAGCTGGTATGTCAGTGCTTCCTTGATGTCGCTCTGCCCTGCCACTTTAATGCATGCCACGTTTTTGTTCGTTGCATTGTGCTAGCGTTGAATTGCCAATAACGGCACGTGTCACATTGGAGCAAACTTCCATGAAGCGCCTCATTAACCCCCTAACAAATTATCCATGTGCCATCTGCCACCTGTGCGTTTTTTCAGGCTGGACTGCCATCCAAGTTCATGGTGCCAGCCTGCTTGCTGCGCTGTTTGTTTCACACACAGTCAAGTCATTTCACAGGACGTACTGACAGGCCTTTGCTGACTGCAGCTTCATGGTATACCATTAAAACAGCTTTTCTCCATAAGAAGCAAAAAGCAGCCCTCTTCCATGCCAAGTCTCCCGGCATGGTCAACTCTGCATGCAAGTACTTGATACAGTATTTGATGATCTTGTGCATCAACGCCTTGGCAAAGCACTTGCTCCATTTGCCGAGTTAAGGGCTAACTGCATGTCCCTGGGCTTAAATATGCCGCAGGTTGGTAACAAGGCAATCGAGTTGCTAATGCTTCGGCAAGGCTGTGACGTCTGTTGTACGAGCGAACGGGACAGGGAAAGGGCCGCCCAAAGAGAATAATTCTTTAATTCCTTTGCTGGGAATGCGGACGTTTTTCATGTGCAGTATTGCTAGTAGACTGCATAGCCAGTGAACGAGCTGTGGCAACAGGCTGAGATAAGGTTTTTCTTCGCGTGTTTACATACACACTGGTAGCTTACCGTATTCTCGTCTCTTCGTAACAACCGTTCGAAAACGGATTTGCGAATTTGGATTTTTCACATTTGAGATTAATGAACCCTGATGTAAAATGCATACTCTTAGCAAAACAATGACAGGACAGTCCTTTCTAGCGTCCGAATGAGCCTCCTTGTGCCTGCCCCTGGCTGGCGATAGCATGGGACTGTTTACACCATGCAGCAGTTGACCTGTGCTGATCCTCGGCCGGCCACCAGTGCTGTGGTTGTGATGAGGAGATCTTTGAGCTCGATCGGAATGCTGAAAATTCGATCAGAATACTGGCGGAAGCTTGCTGTTTGTCAGTTGCAACAACACCACTCTGTTGCACATTGTGGGCAGAGCGCCAAACCCTAGTCAGCTAACCCTAGTCGGGTTCAACACCGCCGACTGCAAGGCTGCTCAGAAGGGAAAGTTTTGCGTCATAGGCGCATGTTTACAAACATTGTAACTGATGGTATGCTGCTTCTGATGCACTACAGCCGCCTTCGCGGTCAAGCAGCTTCACCAATGTAGTGCTGTACACACTGGCAGAACACAGTTCACCACCAAAAGCCAATACGCAGTGCAGCGCTGATCAAGCCAGTCCTTACACATGCTGATGCTTGAGCCGTGTCACGACCACCTCAAGGGCTCACCACCTATCCGACCGTTCGTTCCCACGAGTTTCCCAGCTGGCCCTCACCTCAGCCTCTGCCCCGTCCGGGCCGGCCTCCTCGGCCTGGACCGTCCCGACCCGTCCTGCCGCCATACCGCCCATCCTCCTCTTCACCTCCCCTGTGGCTAAAGCGGCCCTCACCCTCCCCGTCAGAGCCCCGCGGCGCATCGCCAACCCCGCTGCGGCCACCCCACCTACTGAGGCGACCCTCGTCCCCACCACTTCTGTCAAGCGGCCGCCGCTCCTCGCTCTCGCAACTGCGGCTCCAGTAGCCCCCCTCCTCATCCATGCCACCACTCCTGCTGCTGCTGCTGACCCGCCCTTACCGCCCCGCCTCGCCTTGGCTGCTGTACCGTGTGCCTTCATTGGCGCTATCCCGGCTGCCGTACCGCCCTTCCCGTCCGGCCTCGCCTCGGCTGCCGTAACGTTCGCCCTCAGTAGCATCATCCCGGCTGCCGTACCGCCCCTCCCCAGTACCTTCGCTGCGGCTATCACGCCGATCCTCATCCCCACCTTGGCCACTGCCGCCATAGCCTCTCCCGCCCTGGTCTTCCTCATCTCCCCATCTGCTCCAGCCTCCCTCATCCTCACCCCTTCCTGGGCCTGTCGCCCCCCCAGCCCCTCCCGCCTCCCCTGCCGCTGAAACGTCCCTCGGTTGTCCCCATGCCGCGTCCACCAGACGGCCTGTCAGAGCCCCAGGTCCCTCGGCCTCCCTTATCATCTCCCCTGCCGCTGAAACGTCCCTCGGTTGTCCCCATGCCGCGTCCACCAAACGGCCTGTCAGAGCCCCAGGTCCCTCGGCCTCTCTTATCATCTCCCCTGCCGCTGAAACGTCCCTCGGTTGTCCCCATGCCGCGTCCACCAGACGGCCTGTCAGAGCCCCAGGTCCCTCGGCCTCCCTTATCATCTCCCATGCGGCTGTAACGTCCAACAGTTGTATCCCTGCCTCCACCAGAGGGGCTGTCAGATCCCCAGCCCCCACTGCCTCTCTCATCCCACCTGCTGGCGTGACGACCCTCACCTCTGCCCCGACCACCATACGACCGCTCAGACCTTGCAGCCCCCCGTCCCCCTGTTCTGCCCCTGCTGTACGATTCTGCACCCTCACCACTGCCTCCAAGTCCCCGACGCCTCTCCCCCCTACCCTCACCCCCTCCATCACTGCCGTACCGGCCCCCTTCCCGCGTATGCATCTGAACACTGAAGTCGTTCTCCTCTTCTCGAGCGGCCCTCCGCTCATTGCCCGTCCCCGCCTCCGCCCGACCTGCACCCCAAGGTTGCTTCCGCTCCGCCGTCCTCTCATGCTCAAATCCTTGATTTATCTTCACGCCTTCCTGTGGGCCCAGTTCAGCTTCGATTCGATGGTTGACGAACACTTCCTTTGCCAGCCAGGGCTGCACCGTGCCCTTTTCTTTCTCTTTCTTAGAGAGCGCCAGGCTCTTCCATTCCTTGCTGGAGATGACCACCAGGTGATCAACACGGCGCCTCAGCTGGACGTGGCGCAGCACTGCTGATCCCGCATAGGCAAACCGGGGCACCTGCAGCAGGCGGAAGAAGGCAAAGTAAGTTTGGTCGTGTAAGTTTACAAACAACTGCAGTCGTCGCATGCATGGCTTGGTGCCCTGCTCAAGATACCGCATAGGCCATCCATGTCTCATCCCGCAGGGGGGCAAAATGACATTTTAGAAGCATGGTCCCGCACCCGTACCAAAACATTGATATTTTTCACGCAGGCGTCCCGCAGACACAGCCAGGCATCCGCGCAGCGCTGCCACAGCCGCGGTTGTTGAGCTGAAAGGCTATGTGAACGGCTGTCAGACTGGTTGATCATGCATGCTATAACACTGGAGCTACACAGCTACTCATTCCAATGCAGAATTCGTCGGTTACTTCCCGCAACGCGACAAGACAAGGCGTTTTATTTCCAAAATATTTATCAAGAATCCCCGCAAACTTCCGGCAAAAGGCCAAAGATGGGGTTTTGGACCAACACCCACCAACAGTTGGTTATTTATTGCGGGATGAGATACGTCTATACGGCAGTTCAGGCAGGTGTCCACCCCCATCCCTGTCCGATGACGCCTTGACACAGGCTCGACATGGAATGGGATGCATGTGTAAGTGTAGACGCAGATGGTTTGGATTGAGCAGAGAGGGGCCGTTGGCACGTCTAATGACCATTGAGCGTTTTCCACATGCCCGGCGATCCCGCTCTGCTTGAGATCCAAACTCCAAACCACCACGTACCATCAGGAAGTGGCTTGGCCCATCAAACTCTAAACCACCACGTACCATCAGGAAGTGGCTTGGCCCGTCAAACTCCACCGCCAGCCTGCATGGCTTGCCACTGGGTGTCTTAAGCACCATCATGTCCACTATCATGGGCTCCAGGGGGTGATCAGGCTCGGGGTCACCTGCAGAGCAGGCAGAATTTGATTCAATTCATTTCACTTGATCTCAACCTGTAGGATTGAATTGTGCTGCTGTTGCTTGTTGTACGCGTGTTGTTGCTAAGGGTGCAGCGATGAGCAGTAGGTTGACAGCGGTACTTCTTCCCTTTCAACCGGCTGAGCACTCCTTCCCAGCCTGAAGGCCATGTAAACAAAGCCCTTCCAGAACCGCTAGACACGGTGCACGCACATGGCATACTGACACCTTGAACTTCGTACGATGACTAGGGAGACCAACGCATACATGTGGAGCATGTGCATGGCCGGCTGCGTACGATGACTAGGGAGACCAACGCATGCATGTGGAGCATGTGCATGGCCGGCTGCGTACGATGACTAGGGAGACCAACGCATGC
>QAXH01003665.1:4056-21696 GCA_004335635.1 Chloromonas sp. AAM2 | reverse complement strand
AGACCAACGCATGCATGTGGAGCATGTGCATGGCCGGCTGCGTACGATGACTAGGGAGACCAACGCATACATGTGGAGCATGTGCATGGCCGTGCGGAAGCTAGCTTGCCCAAACCAACGGCCATAACACAAGAAAACAGAGCAGATGAACAACCTACTGAAACCCTCGTTGAGCCGCTGCACAGGTTGCCAAAACTTGCATGTACAGACAGGCTGTCAATACTTTCTTCCGTTATGGCGTGTGTCACGAATTGGTGCAGGAACATATCAAGATGAAGCAATTTACTGAGCATTCGCTTCCTACCTGGCTCTGCAAAGTTTGTGGGCACTTCCGAGTGGACTTGGTAACCTATCCTCCTGAGGACGGTGGCCACCTCCGCCTGGCTGCGGCTCTCCTTGGATCGGATGGCCTCCTGCTCACACAGGCATACGAGGAAACCAGGGGTGGAGGGGGAAAATTGGGAATGTAAGCGGGCCTGTGGCTCAGCGGATAGTATTTGAAATCAGAACGACAAGCAGCTCAGGCTGTTCACAACCCAAAGCTTTTGCCAATCGCTTTAGTCGTGCCCCAACTGATCTCTGCAGCCATCCTGACTGCGACGCTACAGGCAAAAGATCATGACTTCTTTCTAACTTTGTAACAAATGCCTCATTGCCGGCGACAAATCTAAGCTATGGTGCTTACGTTGGCGATTTCGTTGACAAGTCTATGTTGAGCAACCTGCATGCAGCTGCAGCTTGATGGCAACCAAAACAAACATGGTGTGGATGAGTCTGCTGTGCCCCACCTGGGTGTAATCGCGCCACTCTCTTCTTGCTGCTTCGAGCATGGGCCCGTCCCGCAGCCCTGCCAGGCCCCGCTCCCGTGCCTCCATGTGTGCAGCGTACACCTGCGTTTGGCGTTCATGCGTCGGTTTTAACACGGGGTTTTGGAAACGGAAAACTCATGGTGATGGCTTCCTGCAAGAGCTTGCTACAAACATCCCCAAGTTGTTTGCTGTGCGCTTTGACACAATAATGCTCCATCCTATAGCGTGAACAACCGGGTGTGTGAGCAAGGAAGGAGAGAAAGAACAGCGCCCCCACACACACACCTTCTGTGTTTGCCATCTTCTGTTCCAGTTGTGGGACGATACAGATGTAAACAAACACACACACCTGTGTCATACCGGCGACAGCTAATGCCTGCGAGCCGCCCGCCCTGGGGCGTGCCTCAAACCGACGATCGCACTCCGCAAACAACGCCGCTCCAACCGCCACAAACTCACGCTCACAACCCTGAGATGCTGCTGACTGCTGAGGTGGGTCTGCTGCTACTGCTGGAATAGCAGCTGTGCCTTGGACGCTGGGCAAAGGCTGGGCTGGCAGGAGCAGGGCCCACGCCCATAGCAGATTGGCTACGCTCTGGCTTTCCCACTCCTCCACCCGCCCAATATCCACATTGCACAGCATAAGCCTCACGCCGTGCATCCACCCTCGCAGCTGCGTCAGCTGCTGCGTCAACCCTAGCACTCTCACATCCGCTCCGGCACCGCCTGCCTTGTCCCACTCTGCATCCTCCCATTCCTCCCTAGCTCGCCGCTCATCAGTGCTCTCAGCCGTCTCCCGGATAAAAACGTCTTCATCCGTTTCAGAATCCGCTTCTGTAACGGTTTCTGTAACAGGTCCGTGGCGCTGCCAGCTGTCAGGGCGAGCAGTGCCGCCCAGCTGCTTTATCTTCAGCTCCAAGGCGCGGGCCAGGCCGGGGTACGTCTGGGCGCATGCTAACACGATACAGATAGTGTCGATGACTAGAGACAGTGGCAGGCGGGCAGCTGAACCTGCCACCAAGTCATTTCCCGCTGCAACCTGACTTGCTGCCTGAATCTCCTTACGCCTTGCCCCCAATGCCATCTCAGCCATATCTAGTACCGGCACTGCATCCGCCCCTCCTTCAGCTGCCTGCGATTTCCTCCTTGCTGCAATCGCCAGAGCTCTCTTCTGCCGTTCCACTGCCGTCGTGAACAGCTTGGATTGAAAGGTTCCAAGCGCACTGAGTGACGTGACAGAGGTGACGAGGGGCTGCATGGGGGCGTCAGGCTGCCTCATCACCTTCAGCTGCAAATAACAGCCAGGCAACACGGGCAAGTCACATCCAAATTCAGGTCTCCTTGACCTATAGTGTGGCCGAAATTTCAAGGACGCATGCTGCATCAAATGATCACGTAGTCAACACCAGTTGTACAACTGCAGCAGGCCTTCAACCTATTCACTTGCATTGGGATGTCAGCTGGACTGCCAATCAGCACATGCAATCTGCACAGCTGCCTCCAGGTCTTAGGCGCTTAGGCTGCAGCCTGCTCTTCGTCCCACAGCTCCATGCCACCTTCCAGCATATCTCTGACCAAGCCGCCAGGCAGGCACTAGCGGGCTGCACACGCTGAGCAGCTGTTAGACAAGGGGTGCCTGCCGCGATGCAAACCTCCAGCGCACCATTTTCACCAGGTGGGCCGTACACAGCTCCCGCACTCTGCACAGGTCACCGTGCCAGTCGGGGTCATTTTTGAGCTCCGTTGCGAACTGTGTGAGGGCCCAGAGGATAGTGGCGGGGATGTCGGGGGTGGCGCCCCACAGCAGGCTCTGGCCGTGATTGACAGCGGTGGCGGTTATCTGCAGGGCACGTGACACTTTGAAACGGCCTGGAAACCGACACATCGGCACGTGCGTAAGGTTTATGGTTTTGGTTGAAGGCGTCTTGGCTTTTGGACAGCCATCAAGGCAAGCTTTGCTGGGATGATGCATGCACCTGGAAAAATAGACGTAACGTTCTTTCTCAATGGAAATAGGCATCACAGTCAGTCATGATCATACTCAGAGATCTAAACGAAGGCAACAGAGGTGCTATTCAATGACTGGCAGTCTGCGCATTGATATGTGACCGTGCGTCCCTAAAGAGGCCACTCGTGTTTGCTCTGCCTAAAGCAGGTTTGTCCCTGCTGCTGTGTTTGCTTGTTTGTTGTCGCCCTGGTGCCTGCTTCTGTAGGCTTTTTTTGGGTGCTCGGCTGGTCAGAACCGTGGCTTGCCAATAGCTGTCGGTTCTACCCATAGAAAGCTCCTCTCCCCAAAGGGAAGAGCTTTCCTCCAACCACAGGCATTCCAGCGGCAGCTGATCAGTGTCCACAACCTTGACTGCTTAGCTTTGAAGTGCCCATTGCTTGCCTTGCGCTGCCAGCGAGACTGATCCTGCCCAGTTTGCTGTCGACTATCCCCATGCCACAAGTGCAGAGGCCTCACCAATCTGTAGCCAGGTGTCCAGCCACACTTGGCGACCGCATAGAACGCCATAGAAACGTCCTGTGGAATGACACGTTTCTTGCCTATGGCCACTCCTAGTGCGGGCGCGGCGCGGGCCCACATTTCTTGCATGCTCTTGGCAGGGATGTTGAGCTTGGCCGCGGCCCACACGGCGTTGCACCTGAGGAAGCACATGGGACCAGAGAGACTGGGAGCCAAGCGACTTGCATGCTGCATCGCAAGTCTGAACTATGCAACTGCCTGCAGTGCATGCAGCATTAGGAAAGCACGTGCATCCGTCCGTTTCGATTCCATCTCCATCTGCCAAGAGGAGGTAACACCTGGATGAGAGAGAGACTTGCACTGGTACACATGACACGACTTTGAGTTGGTGATGTTGGTTTGTGCTGCTTACACAGGTGGATAGGAGCATCATAAAACACTAAACTGGGGCCCATGCAGTCCTGCACCTTGCGAGCAAAACAAACCTTCCAGCCCAAAACAGAGCACCACCGCGGGTTTCAGGTTCAGCTGAGATGCTTCGATCATGCTCATGCATGAACAAGTCGGGATTGATGGGTAATCAATTCCTCGAGCTTACCATTCTTGGGGCACGGCAGCGCGCATGACCCCTGCCTTGCATGCTGCATTGATTCCCGTGATTAGTGGGGTAAGGTCCCCCGCGTAGCCGCACGTGCCATACGCCCATAACGTCATGGAAACGGTCACAGGCTTGCAGCCGGTATGCTGCCCCCTGTCCGCCCAGATCTGCAAGTGGAAAGTGGAACTAGGCACATCAGGCAACAGGCATATTCATGTCTGGATTTCCCTAATTTGAGTGGGGAAAAAATGGTAGCAGGCACACCAGAGCAATGTCTGGAATTCCTGCCTTGAATGTTGGACTGAAGCCACGTTGTCTCCTGTCAGGCCATGATGAACATGGTGTTTCTGCAAGCATTGCGCCTTAAGTTTATGTTTGTCTGCATCAGTCGCGGACCAAGCCAGATGGCACCTGATGCGAAATGCACCCGTCTATAGCCGAAGCGCATGTATATGAAGAGCACATGATACCTGCGTCAACACAACTTACCGCTGTGCCCTTTTGTCCAAACCAATCCATCGCAACTTTCAGAAACGTCTGCATGGCCTGGGGTGCGTACACGTGCATGGCGGCTGTTCCATGCAGCATCATGCTCCATGATGACAGGGGAGCGCTCTGCATGGACCCTGCGCGCGCAGGTTAGAAAGTAACAGCATCAGCACGTGCACAGCACGCACAGTGACGCCTCCTGAACCACGCCCCTACAGGTAAGGATTGAGTTTTGGTTGGTTGGCCTGCTGCCTTGTCAGAAGTCAGCCTGAGCAGCAGCTGGAGAACACATCCAAAAGAAGATTACGTCGTCTGAAGGGGCACGGCGCACCAGGCCTTGGCCCCAGGACAGGGTAGGCCGCCCCCCTCGCAACACAGTTCTCAGCCGGAGCAGAGCCATGGAACAGCACACGCTGGTAGAAGAGGAACATGATCTGGAATTTGGAAAACCTCGGCCTTCTGCACCTTGGTCTACTGATAGCCTACGCCTCTTGCATCCACGCCCCGGGGCATCAGAAAGAAAGATACATGTCGCCTCAGAAAACATAGTGTGCTGGACAATGGCCCGGTGACACATGCAGTGCACAGTCCAGCCTGTCCCCTCCCAGCGAATCCGTCCGCTCAATCACCTGCCGGGTCCGAGGCTGCATTGAGCAGGGCTGACACCAGTGGTGCGGCGCTGGCAGCAAAGTCCCCGCCCGGCAGAGTGCGGTGGGCACGGCGCAGCGGGGCGACTATCCCCACCAGCGCGCGGGGCGACAGGGAGGGCCCACGGGACACCACCAAGGCCTCCAACCGTTGGCATACCTGCACGGGCAGATGCAGGAAGGACAGATCACATGAATCAGTTTTCACTTCCTCAGTGGTTATTCATTTGATTATTCACACCTGTGTGGGCAGCGAAGGGCAGCAGGCAACCTTAAGCAGCGGGAGCCAGGTGATCACTGAGCCCCTTGATTCAATGGGAGCAATGTTCACTACCCTATCAGGTTGGTGGGAGCAATGATAAGCAGCACAATGTGCGCTAACAGACCTGTGCACAAGCCACAGTAGAAGTCAATCAAGACTTCAAGAATTAACGGGCATAGTAGCATACCACATGCAGTTCCGATTGTATGCAGAACAGTAGCTCCAGGCAGGCCAACCACTCCTTCAACAATTGCTGACTCTGAACCCATTACCTGTTCTTACCCTGGGGCATGCAATTATGCCTTGTCTGCGCCCCAGGATGACGATTCCATACTAGTGTCTGCCCCGTTTCACAACAGCAGTATGGAATCTTACCTGCTTAACCTCGTCCAATGGTGGTGGCGGTGGTGGCTCAAAAGGCTCAGGTTGCTGTGGCTTGACTTTTTTGACTTTTTTCTTCTGTTTGCTAGCAACCTCCTCTTCCACCTTCTTCTCTGGCTCAGGAAACAGTGCAACCAACTTTTTCAACTGCTGTTCCACCTGAGCATCTGTTTTTTCAGAGGCAGCGGGTGGTGGTGAGCTCTTAGCGGCCCTGGGAGTGCTACCGGTGGCAAGAGAGGCTGGGCTGCCTGCTTGTGTGATGGTGCTTGACCGGAGTGGCAGGAGCTGCGTTACTGGTAAGCGGACACAGGGGGTGCGCACAGTATGGAACCTGGGATGGCATGGAAAGAGGAACCAGTGGTAAACAGAGCAACAGAGGGGAGTGTGCAGAAGGAGCATTGCCTCCGATACCGCCAGAGCGAGAGAGGATGCGGTAAATGGAGTGCTAGACAAGAACAGCAGCGGCAGAACAGATCAAAGATGAGCTTCTGACAACCCTGATCTTGCTTTGCAAAGACAGTCCAACTCATCCTCTCATGCTCGTGTGAGAACCTTGATGGCACCTCTTAACCTTGTAACAGTTCTGGTCCTTGTTCAGAGCATGCAACTCAACTTTTCATCATGCTCGTGTGAGAACTGATGGAGGATAAAGACAGCAACCCTTGGTTGTGGTGAAAGCGGACCATACAGAGCAACTTAACACAACCAGTCAGAGCGACTGCTTGCGCTTCTTATGTTTGGTCACGGCAAGGGTGAAACAGAGGCTCTGGCCCAGGGCTTGGCATGGCACGGCATGAGTGTGTGTGTATGCTTGCATACCTGGGTATTGGGAAGACGCAAGCCTGGCCTGCAACAAGCGGTCCCTGGGCACATCCTGTTCGCCATTGCGCTGACATCAGATGTCGAAACTGCTTTCCAGTCGGACGTGCTGGGCCGTCACGCAGCAAGGTTGCGAGGCGGCGGGAGCACAAACCGACAGCAGCTCGCGTGAATGGAATGTACATGTAGCTGCCGGCGCAGCGAATGTTCATTCGTAGAATTGATTTGGCGTAGGATGTACTACATCTCGGAAAGACGTTTCAACCCAAAGTGAAAACCCTAGATAGGTTTATCTCACTTTAATACTAGCTGCCATCAGTATGCAGCTGTGCTCATGATGAGCTCTCGCAGACCATGCTTCGTTTCCTGTTTTCCTTTTCGGTTGCCACTTACATGCCAAAGACAATCATAAAGCTATAAAGTGGGCTTAATTAAAGTTAAAGTTAAATATTATTATTAAAGTTAATTAAACTTAAAGTTACCTATCGGAACGTCAGTTGCCACCATTGAGGTGCCCCTGACATGATTGGGAAGGCTCCCTCGCCCCCGCCAAACTTGTCCATTCTCTTAGCAGGGATGTTGAGCTTGGCTGCGGCCCACACGGTTGCACCTGAGGAAGCACATGGGACGAGAGAGACTGGGCGCCAACATGAGCCTCAATGGGGACGCGCAGTCAGAGGCAATAGCAAAACAACTGTCTTGTTTGCTATGTCTGGTTTGCTACACACTAGTGTCTGTGGCAGCCATTGTCCTTGTCTGGCCACGGGTCTGGTGTCGAGTGAAATCCGACAGTACTCTTGGTGTTGCCACCCCGGGGCGGCGGTAAACAAGCCCGCCTCCTTTTTTATTTTTTATTTTTTAACACGCATGCCTCTTCTTCGGGGTCTCCCAGAAGTTGTCCCAGAACTGGCAAACTTCTTTTGCCAGGGTGAGGGGCTGAGGGGCTGAGGGTGAATAATTACTACCATCAAAGTAATCATCACCATGGTTTGTGTTGGTCCTGTTTCCCACCTTGGTCTGTACTTGTATGCAGGTTCAAGGCTGTCAGCCAAGCCCACAGTCTGCTTCCGCACTCAGCCAGCGTCATAATCCCTTGGTTGAGAGAGCCAAACACCCTGGGAGACCCAGTGCAAACCCACTGCGCCCCGAGCTGGACGGTACAATACCGGCATGGGCGCTACAAGACCCTCTGGATGCAGACAAATGATCAAGCAAGGTGGACGGCTGAGACGCCAGATGACTATAAACTACATTTCTGGGTCTGCCACCAGCATGCCTCTGCGGTGCAGCCAATCCAAGGTTCCAACGGGCCGATCCAGCGCAACCACGTAGTTGAACGCAACGAACGCAGAGGGCAGTTTGTCACAAATTGTTCGAGAGTCCCGTGTACCCATATAACCTAAAGCAGCAGTTTGACTATAAGTTCTTGTGCAGATGATGACTTATGTTCATCATCTGCACAACCTCGCAGTCATTCAGCAACACAATCAACCGTATCCAAACAACAGAGCCGGTGTGTTATCCCATAAAGGCTCTCTGATACTGAGTCTGGAGCTGAGCTGTGGACGACTGTATACACTGCTTCAGATAAACACGAACTGACTTCCACCAGACACGTGTCGTGCCCCTGGACCTAGTTCTCTGGCCATTCACCGCTTGTTGCGCCTAGACTCCAACGCCAGTTGTGACTGCGGCTGTGGCTGAATCGTATCCTCCCCATGACCTTTTTCAGGCCCAGCATGAATCCAATCACGTATGTCGGTTGCACTTTTGATCAACCTTGAATCACAATTGCTGCATGCCAGCACGCGTGGCCCAGCAACTTGCAAGAGCACGCATTTCCTCGCAATTGCCTTTCCAAGGCATCCACGACTCGCCTTGCGCAGCACCTGCAGCCCTGTTCCCCGGCAATTCAACTCAATGTCTCGAAATGTGATGTGTAATGCAACCCCAACTATATGCCTGCAAGTGTCGTGCGAGATACTTCTCACCACAAGTCAATGGCAGAAATGTGACTCAGCAGCCCTCACATACCTAAAGGTTACAGACACCTAGCTTTCCAAGTAGGAATTGAAGAGTCACTTGTCTGTGCAGAGCTAACCTCCGTGTACCAAGCCGTGTCCAGACGAATTCCAGATGGAAAAATACTGCAACTCCAGCCGGGAAAATTGGAGTTGCCCTACTTGAGAGGATGAAGACACGTGAGTTGCTAGTAGCGTGTTTTGGTTGATTGGCTGCGTTGGCCACACCAACGTCCCTCACTAAATTTATGAAACGATGAAAATACTGCAGCAGCCGCTCGCGCACCCAAGGCACGCTCCTGCAAATACAACACCTTGATGACCGGGCTCATCCGTCTAGTGTTGAGTTGCGGTTACGGTGTTCATAGCTGAGGAAGTCAACGGCTGCATACAGTTGCCCCAACCAGCCCCTTAAGTGGGTCGGGCAGTGCAGATCAGCTCGCTGCAGCTGACTGCATGTGGGGTCAGTGAACAACCACGGTCACCTAGTTGAACTCGGCCGCTGGGAGGGTCTGCTGTCTGACGACTTCCTTCTCCAGGTCCTGCAGCACACCGTCCACCTGTGACCACACATGCAGTACACACATGCAGTACACACATGCAGTACGACAGTGTGTGCGTGACAGTGAGCGATGCGGTATGTGCACTAGCAATCCAGACGAGAGAGGGCATGACAGCCCATACGGCAAAGGTTCAGTGGCCGTGAACTATGTGTGCAAGATAGCAACCCTGCTGGGAGAGCCATGGACTGTGATGATGGGCGGACTAGAAGATGCAGGCAGAAAGTGTTAAATGAATTCCGTCAAACTGAATAGCCGGTGCAAGACCATATGAGCAGGGTGATTTAAAAATAGTTGACCGTAATGTATGATGTGTAATTGTGCATCTGCCAATACAGGAGTTCAAGTCAAGAGATATCCAGAGATGCATACTGGTGTTAAGAGGGGGATTGCATTGCAAGCCGCCTGTACAGGTGCATGTATTCCCCAACCTGTACTCACCTGCTTGACGAAGATGGGCCGTGTGTAGTAGGCAAAGGGTGGAGGGATAGGCACTGTGGGCTTGACGCTCAGCATGTGCTCGACCACACACACCCTGTCCTGTCCTGCTAGTTCTTCGCTGACGTGCCACCGACCCTCGAAGTCCCTGCACCCAGGGCATGCGTGTTCCTATGGCCAGGCCAGCACTGGCACAGCTGCACCCACGACAGTTCTACCTGTCCAGTGCATGTATGATTGATTTGCCTTGCTTCTAGCGACCCTTATTTGGTATTGAACACGTTGCTGCATGTCAATAATGGTGTCTAATGCCATCAAGATGCCATGGTGTTGATCGCGACATTGATAGCTTGTGCTGCATCTAACTCCATGGTTAATCACACACAATGCTGCACACCAGCCTGCATCCTCCTTGATTTAGTCACGTGCAGTGCACACTTCACACAGTTGGGCGGGACTGCTAATCATGGTGGTGCTGTACGCTTGAGCCCGCTGAGAATTATCTTGTGCCTTCTTTTGTCAAGCATCATTAACGCTGTACGGCCACAGTGCTGCTCATAACATCTGCGGTGTTTTGATAGACGTGCATCACTCTGTTATACCAGTACGGCCTACCTGTGCCGCTGTTCATGTGATTTGATGGGTACGCACTCACCTCATGAACGATGACTTGATCAGTGAGAACGTGAGGCGCCGCTCGACAGGGTCCTCGGCCACTGCTAGGCGGCAGTCAAAGCTACCGGAGAAGGCAAGGAAGGTCCAGGCAGCCCGCTGCATGGGCAACGCGAGCCAGTGTGGCCAGAATAAAGGCAGTGGATGCAACCGGCTTGGCAGAACAAGCGGAAGGGCGAGCATGGAGGCATGCTAAGATGTAAACAGCAGAAGAAGCAGAAGCTGAAGCTTCTCGCTCCTCATGGACAACGTGGTGGCACACAGCTCCTCCTCTGATCATGCTCTCCTCATGCTACTCTAGTTGCTGTGGCGTGGCTCTTATCCTCATCCGTGTGACCTCAGTGGCATCCCCCTCCCTCAGACCTACCTGCTGCACCTCGATGTTCCCTTCCTTGGCGTGCACTTGCGAGGATTCAATATTCTTGAAAACTTTAGCGCAGTCTTCATAAGCAGTCAACACCTGTAGCATGCGAATTTGGACTTCTGAATAAAGCAAAATGTGCCCCCATTGGCTGGCCAGGCTCGTGCCATGTCACACCTGCCACACCAGCCTTGGATCGACGCCTTGCAATCTGAGCGTTCCCGCCACGGTGAAGTAGCCTGGTCTCCCGGAGTCGACGTAGTGCACTTCTCTGGGCTGCAGGGCTGCGGAACTTTTCGTGGGTGTGGGCAATTGCTCAGATGGAGATGCGGCTATTTGCTCTTGCTCCAGGCGCGTGGGCTCCAATGCGGCCCTGATGCGAAAGCTGCGGCATGTTTGTGGGTGCCAGCATCTGTGTGTTGAGCTTCTCGCAATCCTTGATGCAGTGGAATGCAATTGCGATTGCATGGTACCGACTGTGGCTGCACAAGTCAGCCAGAGGTTAGTCTCATCGCCAGTGCAGGAAGTCGCGTTGCACTTACCGCAAGTTGGGGTTGGTTAGAAACGGAATGCAAGCCTGCCGGACATTCATGGGCACTTTCTCTGTTCCTGCTTTACTACAGGCCATTACTCAGGTTGCAACGCGCAGGTCCAGACCGTGCTGTTCCTGCTTTACTACAGGCCATTACTCAGTACGGGCTACCAATCCACTGTCGACCGACATTGCCGGCAGCTATGACTTGACCATGCCATTCGAGAGGACATTGCACAGCGTGGGAGACGCATGCCGCCTACTAGCACTCAGTGGACCGGACATGCATTTCAAACGGCCTTCGCCGTAGCCATTCTCCTCACCGGACTACTGCCAGTAGCACACTGTCAGTTGCCATGCAATTTCACGAGCAGGGCAGAGGCCCTGGACCACTGTAGTCAGTACGAGGATCTGTATCAAGCCATTCATGATGACTTGAGACCATGGGCCCGGCCAGCTGGTCCGGGCATTGATAAGGACCTTATGCGCAAGGCTGTGATGGCACACTCTGGTGAGTGCAAGATGTCAAGGGACATAAGACATGAGGCATCACATGACACTAACTGGCCAAGTGATTGTTCTTTCCCATGACCGTTCTCACAACAAAAGCGCTGCACACTCACAAACAATAACAATCCCGGAAGAAAACAAGTGATGCCACACATGCAAGACTCACGAATATGGGCTTCTTGCACAATGTGACGCACGAGCCACATGAGGAGACACGCGTGCTGATTTTTTTTTCCATCACACAGAGCTTACAGTGGGCAGTGCTGATAGCCCAACCGAAAACCATTTGCCTGTTTGCATTGTCGTTGCCACATGTGACTCACCTTCTTTGAGAAGTGTGAGGTCTGCTATTTTCGCATAGACACCCCTTGCAAAACATGGCCTGATCAGAACCCGTCTCACCAGGCATTGTTCAACTGTCTGCTGGCACTGCAGTCCTGGGGCAGCGTCAGAAGGGCGTGCAACTAGGGTTCAGCGGAGGGAGGGCGTACGTAATCGTTGGGAATCTGACGAACACACCCAGGGGCTGGGTGGGACACCATGCAAACATCTTGTAAGTCCAAGTAAAATGAACGTTGCAGCTTTTGGGCAGGGCTATTCACACGTTTTGAAGCAGGAAGGACGTTTTGAGTGAGTGGCCAGGTTTGCTGACCTGACTGTTCCGTAGTTTCAGCTGCAAGACACACCTGTGGTGTTGGATTCGGAAAGGAGTTTCCACACGTGCTGCAGTATAGATGACTGTGACGGGCTTGAGATCGCACATGTAAACACTGTCCTGTGGACTGTCCAAGATTGATATATCTTGCTGCGTTTGAACATCACTCGGGTCATTTCGACCTCTTGGATCCCGGTGGTGCTGTTTTGACCTCACTGGCTTGTAATGACGCATGCACACCGCATCCATCACTGGCTGCAGTTTCACCTACATGCACGTCATGCTGGAGCTGGAAAAGCTGTTTGGAAACGCCATACCGGACGTGGAGTTCGTCATTACCAGTGGCGACAAGTGAGTCACCTCGATACGTGTTTGGAGCACCGGGTCGAGTTTTGCGGCTCGGTTCTTATCACCGCACGTTCAAGACTCTGCCAGTGATGTACATTCAAGTTTGCGGTCTGATCCTTACCGTTGCGTGTTGAAGGAACTGTTCATGCCTGCCTGTACCTGCTTGTTTCGTATCATCATGTCTCAAGAATGTTTATCAGCTGAAGTATCTTTCCTTGCCCTATTGCTCTGAATGAGTTCATTCCAGTTGAGTTCCTGCCCATGGTTCGAGTTCTGCGGTCCGGTTTCTTGCCACTGTGCGTCAAGCCTCCACCAGTAACGAATATTCAAGATGACTGGAGTAGCATCCACAAGTTTGTTGCCCACGACTGGTTTGTAGTCCCGTTCACCATGGCTTACAGCCGCAACTACTCACACCTGGTAGCTGAAATACCTCCTGTAGCGCTGCTGCTTGTGATTCAGCTACATTCTGTCGACGTGTCACTTTCAGGCCCATGGTGATGAAGCAGGAGCGGCTCCTGGCCTTGTACGGGCCCAAGGCGGGCCAGGCAAACGCACCACCCACTACCACCACCACACAGCAGCACCCATCATCCGCGGTTGCCACACTAAAGCAGCCCAATCCATCTGGTGTCACAGCCCGGCGGCTGCTTAGCACAGACATGGCCCACGATGCCACGCAAAAAGAGGTACAGCAGCATGTAACGACATGGGCAGCCCCTCGACACACATCAGGCAGCAACGGTGGTGCAGGCAGGCAGTCACAGCGAACGCTGCTTTCTGAAAAGGCCAGCATGAAGCAGGTGGCCAGGAGGCGCGCCATGGCAGTGCTGAGGCAGCGCGGTTTGGCAGCGGATGGGCAGCAGGACGAGACCCGCAAGAGACGTATGCTGCGACCCAAGCAGAAGGTGGGGCATGCTTGTTACTGGGCTTGTTTGGATTGTGAAAGTTTACTTGGTTCAGGACATGAGGTATAGATACAGGTAGCACATTAATCGGACGAAATGCTTGAACGTAGCAGCAGCAGTTGCTCCCTTCTTGGGCTTGCATGGATTTTTGGGAGCTCAATTGGCTCAGGCACGTGGGACGCCTCGTGGTACATGGGGTGGTGAGGTGCAGCACAGACAAGATGGGGCATACTTCATCCTGGTGCTTGCAGGTAAGTGTGGAGTGTCATTGGTTCCTGGGGCTTGCCCGTGAGGAATATCACAGAACACGAGGCAGCGTGATACAACATAGGCAGAGCAAACCCTGTTATGCTGGAGAGCACTGTCCATGCGCACCCTCACCTCACCGTGCACGCTCCTAACCTGCTTGGGCCGATGAGCATGGCTGTGCTTGCCTTCTTGACTTTTGATCAACGCTAATAGTATACAGACAACGTGTTGATGCATGTCATGCCGTCATCCATGCATGGATGCATGCCACATGCTGCATGCAGGTGATCAACATGAACATCCCTCCACCTGACCTGGGCACACCCCTGCCAGTGCTGCGCTTCTGCAGCTCGCCGGCTCATGCCGACATCAGACAGCCCATCTTTGTGAGTCTTGCATGTGTGAAAGGTACCCCAACATGAACAGCCGTTGTCGGTGTCCGGGCTTGTGTGGTCGTGAGGCTGATGCTCGTTTCTCAGTAGCCCCTCAACAGGCCCTTAACTCCGTGAATGGGACACTCCACGTTTCCTTCTTGCACTCCAGCCATGGTTGAAATGATTGTCTGCAGCACTCACAATGCCTAAGCTTCTTGCACGAGACTGGCATTTCTTTTTGCTGGCTCTGTAGTGTAGATGCGTCCACTCTTCACTTCATCATGCCCTTGTAATTTCTTTTCAATCTACACCCTGTAATCGTATTGGGAACAGTTCAAGGGCTCAAAGCTCCCCTGGTTAAGCATGCATCTTGTACACGACTGCCTGCTGCAGCACTTCTACACCAAAAAGTACGCCCAGCGGTTTCTAGCCAAGATCCCCAACATCACTGCAACTTACCCCTGGCAGACCAGGAAGGAGGTGCTGTTTGGGAGGTAGGGCAGCGCCTGTTTCAAACCGTTACTGCTGCCTCGCGACGCTCAACAACAGCTGCATGTGCTTGCGGATGGAACATGGGCAAGCCCGGCTGCTGCGTTGGGCTGATGTTGTCAGCTAAGGTGGTTGTTTATTCAACACGTTTAGTCATGGCGAGTTAGGCCTCAGCCCACAAGTGAGGTACATGCGTGTGAGGGAGATCTACATGATCATTTGAGCAGTGAACTACACAATGCTCGAGGAAAAGAGTAAAGTGCTGCGCATGCGTGCAGGTTTGCTCACTACTTGCGGCAGGTGCATCCTAACGTGACTGAAACGTACAGGTACGGGTACAGGTACGGGAGCTGTACCGGAGCAGATTGTGTGTGTGTGTGTGTGTGTGTGTGTGTGTGTGCGTGTCGTGTTATAATGGGAGCACTTTCTTACGCTATAAGATGAAGCAATTAAGACTTCAAGAGGTATAGCAAACAGACCTTGATGACCTTGACAGACGTTTTGAAGTGCATAACCATGCCACTCGTGGGACAGCCAGTGGGAACGCAAGTGACGAGCGTGCGCAGGGCTTAGGGGGCACAAGGTTCAAGTATCTGTTATCGGATGCTCTCAGTGAACTCACATACGCTAGTTGCACGTGGTTGCAGATACGGCGCCAAAGGCAAAAGCATCTGTCAGCTGGAGAGCCGCGACAACGCCGTATGCTGGGTGGGTGGGACCCGCTAGCACAGGGTCAGGCCGTGTGCCAGGGTGGCAGTTCAGACCGTGCTGACTGTAAAAGTCTTTTGTACGTGTTGTATTGTGGTGAATGCCAGTGCACGTGAAGTGGGTCAGTACACCGGGCTGGGACGGTGCGAGGACTGATTGGTTCACCGTTGCCCAGCAAGAGCTTGCGGCAGCAGGGGGTTGTATGCAACTGCCCCACAGTTGTCCAGTTCTGTTGTATACAGAAGACGTGTTGTCTTGTGGTTCGGGCTGTTCAGGCTGTGAAGCAGGGTCGGTGAATGAGGTTGTGGTGCACTGGTCCAGTCACCAGTCAGAGTCCAGACACCAGTCCAGTCACCAGTCCGAGTCCAGACACCAGCCCAGTCACCAGTCAGAGTCGAGACACTGGTCCAGTCACCAGTCAGGGTCCAGACACCAGTCTAGTCACCAGTCAGGGTCCAGACACCAGTCTAGTCACCAGTCAGGGTCCAGACACCAGTCAGAGTCCAGACACTAGTCCAGTCACTAGTCCAGTCACCAGTCAGGGTCCAGACACTAGTCAGGCTTCACCTTGCCGCGTCGTTAGCTCCCCTGCATGGTTTGCCTCCTTGTGTCTTGCCGTGCCCCTAGAAATTCAAATAGATTACATGCATCAGCACGAAACTGGCAAGCCTGTTTGCTGCAGGAGGCAATACTGTTCTGTGCTTGTTTTTCTACAGTCCTCCTGCCCTTCACCCACCCATTCCCTTGGCTTGGCTTTACCCCTGTGCTCAACGCACCCCATCTTTTTCCAACCTACTTTATGTGCTCAATCTACTCTTTTCCCTTCTCTCGCCGCACTCAGGTGCGCAAGCACATGTTCGACGTGTCAGCGGCCTCCGCGGGGCAGATGGACATCAACTCTAAACCCAAGATCAACCTGTCGGCACATGCACAGTGAGTCCAAGGCAACAGACGCGATTGCTTTGGCCACTGTCACTGGAACGGCATTGTCCGATCTGCACCTGCAGCTTACAGCACGAACCCGTCACATGCCCTTGTTGGCTGCCGTTGCTGGGCTCGGTGTGGCCAGAGAGCAAGCAGGGTGGCGCTCTTGACACCAGAACACGGTTGCAGCGTGAACACGATGTGTTGTTAATATGTGCTATGGCGACAGGGCCCAGCCTGCTCAGGCCAGGTGCATACCTCAACCTCGGCCTAACTCGGCCTTGCATACAGCTGTTGTTGTTGGTGGTGGTGTCTTCTACATCCGTGTCAATGCACGCAATGACCATAAGGATGCGTCCCGCCACAAGTCAATTACGTCGTTATAGGTATGCTGTTACACATGGCTTTCAAACACAAGTTTTCCACTCAACCCGTTCCCACAGGTTCAAGTACCTGGTCCACGTTGACGGGCAGGGCCTGTCCTCGCGCCTGGACCAGCTGCTGCCCCTGGGCTCGGTGGTGTTCAAGGAGGAGAGCGGCTACACTACGTACTACCACCACCTGCTCAAGTGAGGGATACGGACTGCACACATGGACTGTTTTGCAATCGCACCTCTTGAGGGTTGTTTATGGCCTTCAGTCCGGAGAAGGCAGAAAGATAGCTTTGCTTGAGCCTGGGTGTCTGGCGACCCCAGCATTCAGGCCCACTGTCCAGAATGCAGTACACAAGGAACTCGAGCAGCGGCATCAAGCCCTAGCTGTTGCACAGGACGATGAATAGCCATGCGGTTTCCAACATAGAAATACTGCACATTGTAAATGCTTCTGTACTAGGAATTGTTCAAGTTGACTTTGCGGTTGTTGCTTAGGGTGCAGTGGTGACCAATAGGTCACCTATTTTGCTTCCCCTCTTGCCCCTGCTGAGCAGTCCTCCCCGAACTGAAGGCCATGTAAACAACAACAACAACAGCAACACTGTAAATGCCGCAGCTTCTGACCACGCTGTCGCTGACCTGCAAGTGGTCACTGCTCGTCTCCAGCGTGTTGGTAGTGCTCTTCTTGGCTCCAGGCCGTACCATCACTACATTCCCTTCTGGGAGCGGGACCCGCTGGAAGCACTGGAACGCATCAAGTGGGCTAAGGTGACAACTGACACAACTGCTGTCACGTGCTGTGTCACCTGTCATTGCATCTGAGACTCAAAAAAAAAAGAAGTTTGCCAGTTCTGGGACAGTTCCTATCAATACCACTAGACCCGGTGTTGGTGATGGGTGTTGTAGTTGCAAAGTGTGATTGGGTATGTTTTTGAGTTTGCAGACGTGCCACAGGTGTGTGTGTCTATCCCCCACGGGGTGAAGTGTGTTCCACAACCAAACGAAGAGGTCGTGTTGGTACACGGTGTGGTGCCTTTTCTGGGAC
>QAXH01003664.1:0-27778 GCA_004335635.1 Chloromonas sp. AAM2 | reverse complement strand
TACGGGACGCGGCCTGTCATGATCTGATACAGCGTCACGCCGAAGGCGTACACGTCTGCGGTTGTCTGTCGCGGCGCCCGCGGTGCTGCCAGGACCTCCGGAGGGCTGATGAACACAGACAGGGCTGAGGTGGGCGAGGTCCACAGGGTTGAGAAAAGCGACCCACTGGGTGTAGATGCAGCGCTCGGCAGCGGCATGCCACCCAGCACGCTGACCAAGCTGTCAGGGTATCGGCTGAAGTTAGGGGCTGCTGCGGCGCTGCCTGAGCCCGACATCAGCTGAACTGCAAGACCGAAATCTGTAATCACGACCTGCGCAGCGTCAGACGAAGAATGACGCGACCAGGTGAAGTTGCAAGAGCGTGCCTGGTTCGGTACTCGCGGCATGAGTCAGGATTCTGTCATCGCACTCGCCCATGCAGAAGTAGGACAAACGCATGCATAACGATCAATTGCAGAAGTAGGATGACCTTGCTCATCGCTCACCTTGTTGTCCTCGTCCACAAGCAAGTTGCTGGCCTTGAGGTCGCCGTGCACAATGTGTGGGTTGCGCGCGTGAAGGTACGCCATGCCATCAGCGACCTGCGCAGGCACGAGATGTAGAAGTGTGACACAGACTTGGATTGGCCGCTGCACTCTCCAACACTGTGCTGAAGACCGCTCGATGCAACTCATCGTCAAGCCATCACGGCACCGTACCTGTCCTGCCATGCGCAGCCTATCCAGGACAGTGAGCTCCTCGTACAGATCAGATGTTTCTGGGTTGCACATGAACTCTTCCAGAGTGCCGCGCTTGTAGTACTGCATCACCAGCGCATGGTGGGGTGCCTCGTCAATCACACCTGCAGGCAACGCAAAAACGTCAAAGCCTGGGTGCTCGAGGGTGCCGACATCGGACAGCAGCGTTTCAGCAATAGCAAATCGCTGTGGGATACGTCCAGTATTACAGCGTGAGAAACGTCATTGATGCTGCTCAGTGTCACGAGCGAATGGCTGAAGACGCAAGCACGCCTACAAGTCCTGCGGCCATGTGGTGCCGACTCTGCTCTGGCCTACCGTATACGCGCGCAATGGCTGGGTGCTGCAGCTCCCTCATGAGCAGCGCCTCGCGCACAAGGGTGGCGCGCTGACGTTCCGACGCCAGCTCGGGGCGAACCACCTTGAGCACCACCCGGTGACCCTGCGCACACAAGGGGGCATGCGGCTTAGGGCAAGACTAGCACGCATGCAGGCTATTTCTTGCAGCCAGCTGGAAAACAGGCTACGTGCGTGTGTAGTTGCAGTCATCACGATATCCTGGGAAGATGCATCATGGCCGAGGCATGCGCTGCTGCTGGCCCTGCCTCTGTGGTCTGCAGTCGCACGCACCTGCCAGTTGCACATGTACACGATACTGAAGCCTCCCTGCCCAATCTCCTGGCCCTGCTTCCACTCCACGTCTGCATATCGAATCCGCAGGTGGTCGGCCACCGTGATTGTGGACATGGCCAGGGAGCGGCGCGCCTCATTCGGCAGGTGCAGCTGCGGGTCGACGGCCTCGTGCTCGGGCAGCGTGTGGAGTTGGTGGGGGCCAGTGGAGTGCAGGGTGCTGTATGCAGTGGGCGCACCCTGCAGCAGCCCATCCACATGGCATTCACTGGGAGCCAGACAATAGGCGCCAGGCGCTGACCAGTATCATCATCCTTGTTGGTGCCGAGAGATGCCGCGTAGCTTGACTAGCATTGGCATACAGGACTTCAGGATCTCAGCAATCCACTTCATGCTATCACAATCATTCCCGGGCTGCCTTGACTAAAACCATGCCAGTACAGTCTTGACGCTAAGTCTCCATAACCGTCTACCTGTCAAGGTTCAGGCTGTTGGAACTTGCATCAGCACCCGCCTGTGCCTTGCGCTTCTTATCCTCACCTTGCCGTCCTTCCCAGCCAGCGCCATGTGCGCCATGGGGGTGCCGTCCTGCGACCACCGCTTGATGCTGCTGGGCGCCGCCATGGGGATGGTGTCCTCGGTCTGCATGAACCAGCAGGTGTCAAGATTAGCAGCATGGCGAGTGGTTGTGTGTGGCGTCAGTGTGACATGCATGCGAAGTGCAGCCCTACCATGCTGCAGCGGGTACAGGAGCGAGCCTGAAGCTGGAGCACATGCTGTTACACCACAACAAATGGACATGCAGGTCTTTCTCTGCTCAGGCCGAACCCGTCTGCCAGGTGAGTAACCTTCTTCTAACGTACAAGTCTGTCGCATACACACAGGTGCGAATTCATGCGAATGTACACGCATGCCTGGCCAGCTCGTGGTCCTCCCGCACCGTATACGCGTCCCTGCGACTCTGTGCACGCCCCCGCCGCCAGACCCACAGCCACACCAGGCCCACCAACAGCAGGAATCCCCCGACGCCGCCCACCACCCCGCCCACAATGGCGCCGGTGTTGGAGGAGGAGCCATCGGACTGCGGTGGCGGAGACGGGTTTGCGGTGTAGATGGTCGTGACAACTGCGGGCAGGGCACAGGGGAGGAATGGTCAGGGAGGGCGCGGGAGTTTGTGTGCTGTTTGGCACATCTCCAGCGCACAGTGCCACTCGATAGGGTTTATCCGGCCGAGCATTGGTATGCCTCGTCTATCGTCTAGGCAGTTGCATGGAGAAAAAGATGTTTGCCAGAGGTGCCACTGCAAATTGTCCCAGAACTGGCAAACATTTGTTTTTTGTGGAGCTACTAGCGTAATTTTGACTCAGGCAGCTGTGCAGATATTGAGTGTAGCATTGTTGAGACATCCTTGGGGGGCATTCAATAGTGCAAACACTAACCGAACATCATCATGTATGTACACAGTATTTGCAGTTTGGCAGGGCGTCAGCAAACTCCCATCTCCTCGTCTCGCATGGCATGATGAGCTACCCCTCTGGAGACATCGCTCCGAGTGGCACTGAAACCACTTCACACTTCACCCGGCTGACGTCAAACGAGGCAACTTACCGCCTTGATAGGAGGGCAACTCGCTGGCAACGCACGCGTCTCCGCCGTTGCAGCACTGTGGCGGTTCGTCATGTGTGAGGTTCACGAAGTGTGTGCCTGTGAGGCGCCACGGCTGGGACGGGCCACAGCCCGACTGGGCGTTGGAGGGCGGGCAGATGCTGAATTGGGACATGACAAAGGAGTCGGGGTAGGGCTTGTCCAGGGTGACGGACAGGAAGGGGTACAGTGGACTCAGCATAGAGGTGATTGATGCTTCGCCTGTGGCCATGCAGGGCGGGAAAGATGGATGGGTCAGGATGGCATGGACAGAGAAAACTGGGCGTAGAGGATAGGATAGTCAAGTGAAGTGTGAGGCGCTGCATGTCAGGTGGGTGGAGGTTGTTGGACAGGTGCTTGACGGTAGCAAACAGCGAGATTAGGAGGAAGTAAAGGACGTCTGGAGCTCATTCAGTGGCTTGAAGCAGGCCTTGGCGAGTCCGACAGACACAACACCACACCGTCCAATACGCGGGGGACAATGCTGTGGACCATAGGAAATGCAGACCAGCACCGTGCAGCATGTGTGAAAACATGCCATGGACCATCAGGGATGAGGTTGCTGCACCTCATGACAAGTGGCATGCAAACGCAACAGTATGGCACAGCATGCTGACTGATAAGTTCACGGCAGACCCACACATAGCACATGAGCTCGTCCACAAGCGTGGCTATCAGCTCAGGTGGTGCCTGGTGGCTGCCAAGGATGTGTCTAAAATCACAAAGAAGCAAAAGTGTCAGTTACAGGTCCTGGTCCTGGTCGTGTCAGTTACAGGTCCTGGTCGTGAAACTGCTATTTGTGAATTACAACTAATTATAACTCTGCATCATTTGCCCATGAGTGGCCAAAACTTTGTGCCACGCACGAACTCTGTATGTTTTGTTGCACTCTGTATACCGTGCACCGTGTCTGTGTTGCGCACTCTGCGTGAAATGAGTGCGCGTCCTGTGTTCAAATGTGTGCAGGGGCCAGCAGCGGCAAGACTGGTAGCTTCGTCTGCACAACCGGAGTCAAGGTCATGGCCACACACAGCACAGGCACAGCCAAATGGCCAGCGTGCAACACCGACAGCAACACCATGATCAGTCTCAACACGGCAAAGGGGTCTGGCAGACCATCAGGGCAAACAGTGAAGGGGTCTGGCAAACCATCAGTGCAAGCACCAGTTCACTCTGGAGCACTTGACTGTAGACGGCAAATCTCTCTGGGAGTTGTGGAAGTCTAACCACCTGTCCCAGCAGTCACACCTGTCCCAGAACTGTCCCAGAACTGTCCCAGAACTGGCAAACTGTTTATTTTGCAGGCATGCACGCATTCCCTCCCACGCACCTCCTGCATTCAAGAACTGTTGGCAGGTGCCATTGTTCTGCTGCACATAACTCCCTGCGGGGCGGGCAGATGGAGGCATGAACAGGGGGTCACTCAATCAATGGAACGGCCGCCCAGCCTAGCGCCTGGCTGCTCAACTGTTGGCAAGGCATACTGCTTGGGATGCTGGGCGATGCAATACTGCCTGATGACCTGCTGGGCAGTGGGGTACAGTGTTCATGACAGCTGTGACCTTCCTGTCCACTGTTAAGTCAGTCAGACTGTATGTTGGCCTCAGCACAGTAGCGACAGCACACAGTCATGTTAGCCTCACCGAAATACTGATAGTACACACTCATGTTGGTGTTTTCATATTGGTTGAAGAAGTCGTCCCGTAACGTCAGCCTCATGTTGGTGAATTGGGCGCAGCTCTGCAGAGCATGGTGCACATGGGTGCTGTACACAACGGCGGAAAGACAAGATGTCGGTCTCTTGCGGCGCATGCAATCGATGGCCACAGCTGCTCCCGTGCGCACGCTGGACTCAGTCAGACACGGTGCGCATGGCCTGTGGCTCACAGATGATTCTTCTTCATTGCTATGCCACAATCTGGGGCAATGCCTCCTGCATTAAAACTGATGAATTGTCCCAGAACTGGCAAACATCTTTTTCTTTGCTTTGGCACCCCCTGCTGTGACACTCATGAATCACATTTTACAACTGGCGAGGGCTGATTTGCGATACATTGATTAGGTCCATGCAAACATGACCACAGCCAGGAAGACTTGACTAGGTGTTGGCTTGCACTATTTACCATGCACTCACTTCACCGGCATTGAAAAGCGTGCTGCCTGCTTGCAGTCCGTTGCTGCTGTTCAGGTACGCGCCCCACTCTGTAAGTCAACACCAAGCAGAGCGTTGAGTGACATTCTCATCGGCTCCGGACGGTGTTGTCAGTTGTATGTGTGTGGCTGCTCATAATGTGTGGCAAGAGGTGGTTTGGTCTCCATCTTAGTTCAACATGCACAATCACTGATGCGCATGCAGAGCATTGTCTGGCCACGTCCAGGCACTTGCAGCCATGGCAGCCAGCGCTCGCCAGTTATCTTGTCACGCATGGCAATGCAGAAGATGCAGCTGAACAACCGGTCAGAATCTGACAGCAGACAACGAGCCTGTTGTCAACAGCATGCCCAATAGAAGTGAGGGGTGCAGATAGCTTAGCAGTTGGCACGCACCCGTGTTTGGGCAGCGCGCGTTTGCCGGTGATTGTGCCTGGCGCCTGGAACTGGCAGAGAACCCTGCACGTAGCAGCAATTGAATGCTAGGCATCAGTCACAACACTTGGCTGCCAAAAAACAATATGTTTGCCAGTTCTGGGACAATTCCTGGGAACAGGTCTGTAATACCGCCAGGAACCATTTTGTGTGAGCAAAACATGTGTATGTGTGTGTGTCAATCGCACATGGGGTGACAGCCAAGTATTTTGACCATGTTGGCAAGTCAACGAATAATCATCAGTGCAGACAGATCTGTTTAGCACACCAGACGAGATGTCCTGCATGTGTACAGACTTGAAGAGTGCCAACTGCGATGATGATCCTGCAGCATACGCCTCCACCGCGTTGAATGCACCCCCGTTTCCTCTGACCTTGGCAACCTTGGCAGCCCACATTTCATGAAGCCTTCTGTCACGAAGGAACATTACGTGTAGACAGGATGTGATTACCCCATCAGTCGTTTGTAAGCAGGCAAGGCCCTACTCCACAGCCAACATAGGCAGACACTGTCCTTCGGACGCACAAATGCCTCGGCCAATCGAAACTTGGTCAATGTCAATGCAAGGCAAATGAGCATTACGAATGCTCTGCATCCTGCAAGCTTGAACCTAGATAGAACATTTGATGTGCTGTTGCTCGATGGTGCTACCCAGATGAACCGGCCCAGCCAGCTGCGCACTAGTTTCCAAGTCTGCCACTGTCGACTTGGTTGTTGCAAACCCCACCAACCTGCGATCTTGAAGTCTTGATGACTAGATGGCCTCCCAGCATGTGCATGAGCCAAGAACACCAAGACGGAGTAGATCGTTGCTTGCACATTCATGGCGACCCGCGCAGGCTCAAACAACCACCGCGCACGCGCAATCAATGGCAGCTCCTGGTGAATGACAATGAAGACGCCCTTATGCAGGCAGCTTGAAATGGTCTAGGGTCCCGGTGGATCAGCGACACTGACCGCCTGGGTCTAGCGACGTTCTTCCACTTGTCATTGACCAAGTCAAACTGCGCAGCGTGTATGAGGACTGTAACGTTCGATGCCGGCGCCTTGTAGGTACGTTTCTCTGTTGCAAAAGTTAGGTTTTGTGAAGGATGTGACGCGGGAGAACTGGAGGCCCTGACGTGGTGACGCGGTAGCCACTGGTCAATACATTCCTGCAAACTGACAATTTAGGCAGCAATTTTGGACCAGTGTTGGACCAAACCCGGCCTCGCACATCATGTAACGTCAATATCACCAACCAAAGGTCGCTGGGATGTGCATTCGATGCTTGTCATTTGGCACCTGGATCGACTGAACATCCCGGTCGATGTGTCACTCAAGCCATCCGACTGGGACATGGTGTGCCAAGACTGGTGCAGACAACTCGCTATACTTTTGACATTATTATGGGTTGTTCTTTTGGCTGACAGCTTGAATTGTCAATGTGTTACAGTGGAATTGGAATACCATTGGGTGGCATTGCGTTCTGAATCTTTGATAATCTACAACCACTTCTCACTGTCCCTGTCCCAGTATTGGCAGTCACCAGCGCCTACCAGCATCAGCAACACATCCCAGTGGCAGATGACACTAACTCAACACCACACTGTGTACACTTTCACCACCATAAATTTAGTATGAACACACTCATCAAAAGACTAGTCCCACAGATAACAGACAGCCTCACGGCGACAAGGAATTGTCGCAGAACCGGCAAAGTTCTTTTTTTTGATGACGGTGACTTGTTGCCAAACAATGCGCTTAGTTCTCTGTCATCCTAGCTATGTCATGGGCTGATGTAGGCAGCTCTCCAACATCTCGAAGTGCCACGTCTTGAGTACAGTTATGGTGCGCAAGGGCATCGCATAACTCGCGACCCAAGCCTTGCGTGGCACAAAACCCTCGTATGCCAACACTTCTTAAAACAGCATGCCACGTAGCACGCCACGCGTGTTTGGGACAAGGGGGACAACAAGAGTCAGGAATCAGAAATGTCGTTTGACAACTGTCCTCTAACTCTAAGTCATAATATTTGGAAATCTGCTTTGTACGCAGCTTGAGGCATGCATGATTTGTGACCAGTGTCGCATGGCAGACCGTTGGCTGCATCTGGCAATCCAGCTCATGCACTCAAACAAAAAGAGAAGCTTGGTACTCCCAGGGATTGTCCCAGAACTGGCAAACTTTTTTTCTCATGACATGGCATCTTAGAAGCAGAAGGTATCAGTGGGGGTCACAGATCCGCTACAGAGTGCTCAGACATCTGTGAGCCGAGGGCTCACAGATCTTGGAGTCTTCACAGATGTCAGATATCTGTGAATGACCCCAGATATCTGCCATATCTGAAAGCTCACAGATGTGGGCTTGGCAGAGGTCTCAGATATCTGTGAATCCCTATCCATACATAGAGGTATGCGGACAGGATAGCACCTCAAGGGGTTCGCCACCACCACTATCCATCCACCTATCCATACCTTTGCCGCTTACGCAATTCGGCTAGGCGCCATGTGAACGTTGGAATCCCTCTCCTCTTGTGAACGGTCCCAGATATATGCCATGCCCTTTTCTTGCCCTGTAATGCATCTGGCACATCTGGCATCTGTGAGACACAGCCCTGTCCTTGCACCCGTCACACCTGGCATCTGGGACATCTGGCATCTGTGAGCCACAGCCCTGTCTTAGCACTCGTCACATCTGGCATCTGGCACATCCGGCATCTGTGAGCCACAGCCCTGTCCTTGCACCCGTCACATCTGGCATCTGGGACATCTGGCGTCTGTGGGCCACAGCCTTGTCCTAGCACTCGTCAGGTCTGGCATCTGGGACATCTGGCATCTGTGAGCCACAGCCCTGTGCTAGCACTCGTCACATCTGGCAACTCAGACATCTGGCATCTTGGCAACCACTCGCCACAACCGCACTCACTCACCCACTCACCACAACCGCACCCACTCACCACAACCGGATCCACTCACCACAACCGCACTCACTCACCACCACCACATCCACTCACCACAACCGCACTCACACAACCGGATCCAGATGTGCCAGATGCCAGATGTGCAATATGCCAGATGTGTCGAAGCGCTAGAGACAGGAGGTAAAGAGCTTACAGATGCCAGATGTGCCCAAGCGTTAGAGATCAGGTTACGGGGCTTTCAGATGATACAGTACACCTGCAAGATATTCTTGATCATATGTAGGATCTGTGGAGCTCTGAAATCTGTGAGGATCTGTAGTAGATCTGTATATACCAGTGGTACTTTCTCTTTAGAAGGACGCTCGAATGATGAATCCCAACTACCCTTTCAGAGCACAGCGGTCACTTGCCCTGTTGGTTCTGGGTTCCTGGGGAGGAGTGGACAAAGTTTTGCAGGAGTTTTCTCCTTCAAAGCAACTTAGACACCTTAGCTCAAGGCGAATGAACCACTGGACTAACGTAACCCTGGACTGCGGTCCAACCTTGGGCAACTTTGGAGCGTGTCAAGTGACACAGGACCGCGCCATTCCAAGACTGGAGTGCGTTGACCGTGCCTTTGACTGCGTTGACCGTGCCCTGGAGTGACTTGACCGGCCATTCTAACCCTGGACATCGCCGGAGTAACCCGTGTCGTGCCTCGTAACTGAACTGTTTACTAAATATAACAGATGTAGCAACAGCCAAGTCGCCTTAGATGTAACCAAGCAGACGCCTTGTGTCAGCCGCCTCAAGCTGGGCTCGCCACTTGAGTGGCTGACTTAGCGGAGGAGAATCTCGAATACAGGCGGGAATACTAGACACTGCTGTGAGCGCAACGCTGAGCAACCAACCAGCTTGCAGTCTTCTCAGAAACACCGACCTGTAACCTCAAACAGGGGAGTGGACTTGATGTCGTTTGGAACTTCTGGCTACAACTTGGGTTCTCGGGCTGGGACGGAGGCGACTCGAGACACCGCCAGTCACTGCCAAAGTATGACAGTTGATAATCAGAGTAAAAAAAAGAAGTTTGCCAGTTTTGGGACAATTCGTGGGAGTAACACTGGAACCGGTGTTTAAGTTCAACAACCTGTCTCAGAAAACGCACCACACCGTGTATGAACACGACATGTTGATTTGGTTGTGGAACAACACACAAACTCTTTGACTTCTAACACACACACGCACACGCAGCACCCACAGCGTGACTCAAGGCAAGAAACGTAGCGTGTATTCAACACACAATAGTTCCCATCAGCCAATACAGCAGGACCCAAGAACAAAGAACACTCTCCACAGGAACCTGACAAATTGTCCCAGAAGTGGCAAACATCTTTTTCTTGGAGTACAATCGAAGTCAGCCAACCAGGTGGCGAGCCCAGCTTGACGCGGCTGACAAAAGGCGTCTGCTTGGTCGAGTATCAATGACCTCACACTAGTTCAAATGATGATTCGCTGAGAAATTGCCAGCGTGATTACACTGGTCCTAGCAAGCAAGTGCACCTTGTTCGCGACTACAGTGTGGCTAGCCGAACAGAGCCATGATAGAAGTTGACAGGCGGCAGTCAGCGGCATGAACACTAACTATCAGTTCTGACCTAAAAAGGTCCTTGCTCAATCAGCCAATAGCCCCCTCGAATCCTCGAATCCTCGAATCCTACGCATCACATAGCTTGATTAGGCGTGTGGTATCCCAGAGCGTCTGCAAGGCAGTGACGGCTACACAGCATGACAGCCTGTGATAACGTTATCCTGTATGCATAGTATGGTATGTGGTAGCTGTTCTGACGAGCTACTGTCCGCTCTTGATGTTGTGAGTCCCTCAGCGATCACTCAGCCATGGGTTCTGAGAATCCCATGAGTATTCAGAATAACGTCTGCTCCTGTATTGGCAGTTGCGGTGAGTGGGCATCGGAAAGGATGCAACCAAGGAAGTCCAGGAAGTCACACGATACCAGAACCTGAAACTCGGGGCTCCGAAAAGGTCGGCTGGTGTCAGAGTGCTTCTTCGTTTTCTGAATCGTTATTGTTGTGGATCGCGCTGGAGCGCGTGGGATCAGTTAATCCAGCGTAGAGCACCTGAAGGACAAATTATTCAGGCGTCAAGACAGACAATACTATGGGTTCAATGCCCACAGCCGCGAGGCGATTGCATGCACTGGCAGTTGGCCTTGTCGTGCTTGCCTGTCAGTCCGGAATAGCAATAGGCCGGGGCTTACCAGCATGCACTGCACCGGAGTGCGATACAAGCAAAACTTTCGTCGATGCTGCCCAGAACTCAATTGATTCTCGCAAGGTGTGCTCAAGAGTCAGAATAGAGGGGTTCGGCTCTCTCGTTGCAGAATCGCTATTGTTCGCAACTGTGCAGATATTCACTTCTTGTAGGGCTATGCAGTGCAGATATCTACGGTTTGGTCTGACAAGGCCAGTCTGTATCATGAACGTCTACGTTCATCCAGTCCAACCATTGCAAGAAGGTGCATTGCTTCTGGTGTTCACGCCGGTTACGCCATCAATGGCAGTTGCCTTCCCGCCCCGGGGGCTTGCGATGAGCCCTGCTCTTCAGATCAAACGGCCTCAGGTGCGAACACTCGTTGTCTTGCGTACAATCAGCAGACTTGCCTTGCGGCCTGGTGGTTACAGCTTTGCACCCGACACTTGTATGTCCATTTTACAGGTGATGATGCGGCCATGCGCACTAAATGCGTGAACACCCCTGGCATGCCTCCGCAAGCCTGCAATGCCTGCATGGCAGAACTGGACAAGAACACGCGAAGCTTCTGCGTGGCCTGCCTAACGGCGAGTGCTGCGTCACAGTCACAGGTGACAGGGGAGCTACACACCTTCAAAGCACTGGGGACACAACACGTACAGAAGGACAGTACTGCCTCTTAATCCAAACGAGGCTTTTTAAAGTATGTTTTTGTAACGCGAAGCTCACACTGTATACACGTACATACCGTAGACTTGAGCGCTGGGAGACACGACATGCTGTGTACATGTGAGGTGCCCCATCCTGACATCTTGACTCGTTCACAGCTCGACCGGGTTGTTGTTGGTGAGGGTGCAGGCGCTGACCAGTAGGTGATCATCAGTTCTCCTTGCCCTCAAGCGCTCAGTGGGATCGGCCAATATCCTCACAGTAGCGCACTCTGATGCCCCTTGCCAGCTGATGCACCCTTTGGCCGCCCCCAGATATGTGTGTTCATGAAATGATACAAGTGACAGATGCTGGCCACATGCGTGGATGTCTTATGACCTTTTATCTTCAGGCGCAGAGCAATGCCTTGGGAGGTGCCTGCTCACCCTGCAATCTTGAGGCAGAGACGGTCAGACGAGCCATATGCTATGGGCGGCTGGGCAGGACCCGTGCTGCTGCCCTTAACAAAAAGGAACCTGCCCGCAAGATGCAGGCGTTGACGGAAACAAGTGAGTCAAGTGTGGGCAGCAAAGACGTGTAAACTTTGGCATACATGCTATGCGTACACACATGTGCGCGCAATGGTCTGTGCACGTGCGTGTGCATGTGTGCATGTGACTGGATTCAACTCCTTAAGAGTGATGGCTGGGCAACCTAATGTGTGCAAGAGTTCTGGTGTGCTTGAAGGGTCAGGATGATTTGAGCAGGTATGAGTGTGGGTAAACGGTCCATTGCACATCTCTGGGCATAGCAAGTGTTTGAAGGACATGCAAAAGAGATGTAAGGGTGATCAAGCCACACGGGTCCCGTCACCATGCAGGCATCAATGATTCTGGAGCAGTGGATGCACACCATTCTGAAATGCTTAACCCATGGGGCCTTGACAAAGAGGGCCGCAAGCCTTGTAATCTTGCATGCCACACGAGAGTGCAAGTAAATGGGAGTTGCCCATGGAAACTTACTTGTGCTAAACTAGCATGGCATGCCAGAATTTCTGCCGGGGATTGGAGGCTAACTGGCGGCAGGCTCGCATGCACGTTGCTTTCCTGGCGGATTTGAACCACGTGCTGCCTGAGATGTATATGGCGATCTTGGTGGGCAGATATTGCACCCTGCCGTGCAATGACTTGATTGATTTGTTACATCAGGGAAGCCGTCAAAGGACACGGGACGGGTTGTGTACCGCCCTGACCTACCCTGAGCAAGAAAGGAGAAGAAAGACAGGAACAAAGGCAGAATCCAGCCCAAAAGGCAGAAAAGGCACGAGTGCCATGATCACCACACTCTGCTTGCTGGTTTGCATGCTGCCTTCAGGACCGAGCGGCAAAGTGGTTCACTGGGGAGGCAGTGGATTGGGGTTGGACACGGTTCCAGCGGTAGCCCTCGCCAACGTTGTGGGTATCGCCGCGGGCTGGGAGCATCACCTAGCCTTGTGAGTCCTGATCGATACATACTGTGCTGGCCCCAAGAAGTCGCATGCATGGCCGGGACAGAACGAATCAGTCATGGGTCACTTGTTAGCCCTGGTCTTAGAGCTTACGTAAAACAAAAAAGATGTTTGTCAGTTCTGGGGCTGTCTCACACTGAGATTTGTGAGTATCTGGTCTCCATCAGTGTGGTGTGAGACTGAGGTGTGTTGTTGATGTGTGAACTGGTCATAAGGCCGGTGCCCAGCCGGCAGAATTGCAAAATTTTGCAAAATCGAATCAATTTGAATATTCCTATCCCGTTACGAGACACCATAACATGAGCACGTTATGAGACCTCGACTAATTAGTTTTGAATGAGCACTGGTCACAACACACAGCGCAGCTAACGATTCTTACAAAGTGTGGCAACGAGCCACACCAGCCAAGCCAACGAGCCACACATACAGCAATACGTAGAAGAGCGGAGCACGACCCCTGGAAATCGCACGGTGAACAAGGACCTAGATGAGCAGCAACAGCAACGGCATGAGACCACACGCTGCAAAGAACACATGAGGGCCAAGGGCGGGGTGTGTAGTGCACCATCCACTCTGTGCAACCTGACTCGAATCCTCATAATCATCATCGGTTGTAGGCCCAGACTGGCACATACTGGTAGGTGCACGCATGGAGTGCCGCAGTCAATGGAAACGAGATGTTCTCGAATTACAGACAGGTGGGCAGCCAGCTTTGTCAAGCATGCATGAGTATACGATCAGCAGAAAATTGCACACGCACCCTGATGACCAGGTGAGTAACCAGTTGATTTGGTTAGTGGCCTGGCTTTGTCGTGGATAACGCAAAACGCTCGCCGGGGACAGGGAACGGCGTTGATGTCGAGCTGGCCAATCAGCACCATGTCAGCAGTGGTGCCGCCGTTTTCGTTGGCCAACAATGTAGTGCACAATGTGGTGACGCGGGCGGTTTGGGCAAGTTTGACTCCATGTAGTGCACATCACACGAAGCTCACCGTCTGCCATTGGAAAGTCTAATGAAAGCGGCCGCCCCAGCTGAATATGATATGATTTGTATGTGCTTACAGACTTTCAAATGGCTCTCCTCAGAGAGGCAGCCAAGCCCTCTACGCCGCAGCGCATCTGACTAACCCATCAGGAAATGAGACTGATGTTTCCTCAGGATTTGTCTCAGATTTTATACGGTCGATGACTTTGACAGTACATCATTTGACAGTACGAGCCATCATGCGAGCCATCATGTGAGCCGTTCGGCCGCGGTCGTTGGGTAACGGCCGTTCGGCCGCAGTCGTACGGCCAGGTCAATGTTCGAACGGCCAGGCCAAGTTCGCACGATACGAATGGATACTTACTTGTCTGTGCCTGCAGGCTTTCAAATGGCACCGTCGTGGCATGGGGCTCTGGTCTCTTTGGGCAGACCAACGTTCCATCTGCTGCCCTCTCAGACGTTGTTTCTGTTGCAGCTGGCATTTGGCACAGCCTTGCCCTACGCAGCGACGGCAGAGTGGTTGCATGGGGAGGCGGTGAGGATAAACGTGGCGACACATACAACTCGACCGATGTCCCAGCCGCTGCCGAAGCGAACGTCGTACAAATAGCTGCAGGACGCTTTCATTCTCTAGCTTTGCTCAGCAATGGGTCGGTGGTGGCATGGGGCGATGACAGTGATTCGCAGGCCAGTGTGCCAGCAGACCTCTCAGACGTCCAAGGCATTGCCGATGACCCTTACTCATTGGCCATCGCCGGCGGTGGCGGACACTCGCTGGCCATATTGAGTGACGGCACCGTCACGGGATGGGGTGACAACGCTGCCAATCAAACGAGAGTGCCTGCAGGCCTTGCAGATGTGAAGAGTGTCGCTGCGGGATTGGCGCACTCATTGGCGCTGCTTAAGAATGGCACGGTGGTAGCGTGGGGTTGGAATAGATACAATCAGTCTGACGTGCCGACTGCAGCTCGCTCCCAGGTCGTTGCAGTCGCTGCTGCGGGTATTCATTCCCTGGCCCTGCTAAGCAACGGCACAGTGGTGGCTTGGGGTGGGAGTGACAGTGGAGAGAGTCGAGTGCCGCCCACCCTGTCCAACGCAATTGCTATTTCTGCGGCACAGGAACAGTCTTTGGCCATCCAGGCGCCTGGTAAGTCCTGTCAGGCTGTGGTCAGGGTTACAGGATTAGGGCCACATATCGACACGATTGCACGTGGCGTCAGGACTTGGTACACCTGGGCTGGGAAGAAGCGGAGCAAGCTGAGTTTCTGAGATGTGAATTGCATTGTAGCGGTAGGTGTTAGGCGCACCTTGTGTGGTGTGTCACTTGCACGTTTGCCTCCTTCCTCTCGGTCAGTTTTAGTCACATGCAATCAACGTCACTTGCAGTAGGGCATCACTCACCAACACTCACAGAGATTGTGGTGGTGGCGAAGGCAGTGGGGTTTCTAGACTCGGCTGACCCACTTTGTCATTGTCAAGGCCAGCAATGTTCCAATACTTGACGTGCATGGGCCTGCGAACTCTCCACATCGCTGTGCGTGTCATCAGCACCAGTCACTTCTCCTCTCTCTTTGTAGAGCCACCACCCCCACCACCCCCACCACCCGCAGCCCCTCCGCCGCCGTTCATACCAGGTGCGGCCCTGCACACGTACATGCTGGACTTTAGTCCATGGTCAGCTCATCTAGTGGCTGGCTGCGGGTGGTATCAGGCTTGGTATAGTCGAAATGGGCACCAACAGTCGGGTTGGAACTGGATGGGTGGGTCGCCAACAACCTTATTCAGTTACGTGGTTACTAACTCGCTGCCAGCTGCAAAACATACAGCCTCAATTTGCTTGGTCTTCCAGCTTCGTCTGCAGCATCAGCATCAATTCCTCTTCACGTGTCTTTCCTTCTGCCGGAGTCACCTTGTTTGTCCGTTCCTGATGCATGCCTTTCCATTGAGTTGGATTGTCCAAACCCTATTCCTGCCTGTGATCCCCGCCGCTCCAGGGCCAAGCGGCCGAGTTTGGGCCTGGGGAAGCTCTGGGCAGATAACGGTTCCAGAAGCGGCCCTTGCTGACGTCGTGGATGTTGCTGCGGGCGCCTACCACTCGTTGGCTTTGTGAGTCCAGGCACTGCACATGCAATTGCATGACCACGGTCCACGCATGCACCGGCCACTGATGGTGTGCCCTGGGCCTAGCTGATCCTGGCACTGCCATGTTTGTGCATCAGTCGGCAGACTTAGTGTTTGAGAGTTCCAAGAACAACCCATAAGCGGCGATATCCGTCACGTGAGAGGAGGGACTCCAGCCCCTGCAACCTACAAGTGAAGGGAATTATGACACACTGCGATGGTAATGGTGGTGGCCACCCCTCCGGGTACTATCCTATCCTCAAACCCTGCTCTCTCCTGCCAACCACAAGTGCATACATGAGTGCAGCAATTACATCAATAACTTTGCAGCTGCACTCACTCCAGGTTATTCAATGCAAATAGCTCTGGAAACACGCACAAGTTGCCAGCATGTGCACCAAATACCAGATACTGACACACATGCAAAGCACGAACTGTTGGTAACAAATCATACACTAACCGCTGTTCACCACATCTTATCAAAATAGCTGCATAGTAGTACACACAGGCAGAACAGTACGACTAAGTTATACAGTCCAAAGAAGCTGAGTGAGAGGCCAGTCCAACTCGCGTCGCTCACTCAGCGTTAGGAGCAAGTGAGCGTTGTGAGACGATAGTGAGAAACATGGGCCGTGGTCGGGTCTCAATGAGTGGCGTCGCACACTCCACAACGCCCATTACCAGTGCCAGCTGAGTGAGAGCTGCAATAACACGCTCTCACAACCTGAGGCACGTTTGTTTCGTTTGTAAGCAGAAACAATGTTCCGTTTAATCCTCCAATGGGGAGTGAGCAGCGTGTAGTGGAACCGCTCTTGAGGGTTGGGGAAGCCTGGGCAGGGAAACCACTCGTACCTGTCAACACATGCAAAACTTGCTAAAGCACGACGAGATGAACGAATACCTTTATAATGTTTTTTCACGTACCGAAGATGTTTGCCAGTTCTGGGACAGTTTCCAGGGACAACACTGGCACCAGTGTGGCAGCAGGGAAACCGTGGCAACAGGGTTCATGCCAGAGTACAGGGTCCAGGGCTAGTCAGGAAGGCAGGAATTTACGACACTTTGGTTACTGCTTGTACCTCGTTACTTTCCTGTAACTTGTAACTTGTAACTTAGTTACTTTCTTGTAACACTTGTCAAATTGTCAGATGTGCAATATGTGAATTGTATAACTAGTAACGAACGAAACCCAAGTGCGATTGGTCTGTCAACGGCACAAAGACTGAGTGGTCTGGCTCTGGGGTTGCACCCTCCTGCTTCTGGACAAGCCGGGGCCTTTCTACAGGAACCAGACAAGCCACACATGCCATGTCCGGCTTGGCGGCCTCTGCGGCGCACACTCGGGTCCGTTATTTTTACCCTTTCTGATGCACTGGATTGACAATGCAATGAAACGAACTTCAGCAGTTGACCGATTATGATCAATCTGCGTGCATGTGACTGCAGGCTCTCAAGTGGCATGGTTGTCGCCTGGGGTGTGAACGAGCTGGGAGAGATAGACGTCCCACCTGCAGCCCTCTCAGACGTTGTATCTATTGCCGCAAGCTCGTCGCATAGCCTTGCCCTACGCAGTGATGGCAGAGTGATTGCATGGGGTGGCAATGATGGCAATGTGACCGGCAACGTGACCGATGTCCCAGCCACCGCCCAGGCGAACGTCGTACAAATAGCTGCAGGACGCTTTCATTCTCTAGCCCTGCTCAGCAATGGGTCGGTGGTGGCATGGGGCGATGACGGATATAACTCGACCAGTGTGCCAGCAGGCCTGTCGGACGTCCAAGGCATTGCCGCCGGCACATTCGTCTCCTTTGCTGTGCAGCTGAATGGCAGCTTGGTGATGTGGGGAGCAGGTGGCACTGTGCCGCCAGGCTTGGAAGTGAGAAGCATTGCTGCAGGAACTTATCACGTCTTGGCGCTGCTGACCAATGGCACGGTGGTGGCGTGGGGCACTGCGGGAAACAGTACCCACGAATACGGTTCCAACGAATACGGTCAGCTGGATGTGCCACCTGAAGCCCGCTCCGATGTCTTGGCGATTAGTGCTGGGCCGTTCAGTTCTCTGGCCCTGCTGGGCAACGGCAAGGTGGTTGCTTGGGGTTTGGATGTGGACAACAACGTCCCTTCCAACCTCTCAAACGTGATTGGGATTAGCTGTGGATACCATGCTTTGGCGCTTCAGGAACTCGGTGAGGCTCATCCTCGCGCCATCATCAGGGTAGCAGCTGACCTGCCCATAACATTCTCCAGTTACACATCATTAGTTCTGAGCAGATTTCTAGCAGATTAACACATCCTGTTCCGGCCCTTCTGATTCGGCCGTAGTGCTGTGGCTTGTTGTGGCTCCAGTACAGCAATCGTAGCCAAACCAGGGGCATAAACGTGCCTGTCAGCTCTGCGCTAAGCCCCGGATATCCATGACGCACCACAGGTCACGATGTCACCTTCACGAGACGTTGCGAACTGAAACTCTGCAGACAACTTGCAGAAGCAAACGCATAGCGTTGCAACGGACTAGCGTGAGCGTTGCGTCCCAACATCCGTCTGGAACCGTTGTGCCTGCAGAGCTGGCGTCAGCCGCTCCAGACGCTGGGGTTTTGCCACCACCACCGCCTCCAGACGGTGTCTCAGACAATCTGCAAACAGCACTCTCTCGAGGCGTTTCTGGTGGAGGCATTGCTGGCATTGCAGTGGGTGTCGTGGTTGGTGTGGCCGCACTCACACTGCTGGGATGGTGGGCCGTCAGGAGGCGCAGGGCAGCCTTTGCTCTCTCAGCCGAACCCATCCTGCTCACCACCCACAGTGATGGCGGCAGTGTCAGTGTGCAGCTGACAGGCGCGACAGGCAAGCTGGACGGCAAGCCACATACATCTCCCTCAACAACAGGCTCTAGTCATGCACAGCTCAGTCCAGGGCTGTCCTCAGCCATGAGTGACGATGCGGCATACCAGGTAAGGGAACAGCGCAATAAGCGCCATCAAGTCAATTGGAGGTGAGGAGTAGACCGTGGGCCGAATAGCTGAAGGCTAACCGAGTACCTGAACACCCATGACTGTGGACAGGAGAAGGAGTGACGGCCCATCATGCCACCTACATGCCCGGTCACCTCCTACCATGGATTAGTGCCTTCATCCAATTGGAGTGCTTTCAACCCATTTAGTGCCTTCATCCCAATAGGATAGGGCACTGGTGTCCCTGCAAGTCTGACAATCAGAAACATGGACAGTGACAGCAACGTTTTTTGACAACAGGCAAAGAGAAACAGTGCTGATGGGAAAAAAAATATGAAAAATGATCCTGCGTCAACTTAGCTTTGCAGCTGTTGTCTGACCTGCGCAGGCCAGGATATTGAAAGCAGCTCAAATTCAGTGGCGTACCATTGACCTGGTCAAGGTGCTGGGCGTGGGTGGCTTCGGCACCGTGCACAAGGGTACCTGGCGGGTGAGAGACGTATCTTCGTTTCGAAAGCGCCAACCGCAATACGCCTGCTGCCAGCTGGGTGCAGCTTGCCACACCTGTGGAACGTAAACCATTACATCATACATGGCCTCGCGGGGCAGGTGGCGCCACCCAATCAACGGCAGCCACGATGACATCGACTGGCTGAGCAAATGATCGACTGGCTGAGCAAATGATCGACTGGCTGAGCAAATGATCGACTGGATCTTTGCTGGTCAGCAGGATGCTTTGCATTGTTCCAGTAGTCCATCAATTTGAAATGGTCCTGGTCAATCTGTTCCAAGCCCTGCCTGCGCTGCACCCCCAGGGCAATGACGTTGCGGTCAAGATGCTTAACATCACGCAGCTGACCTCCAACGCCCAGGACGAGCTGCGCCGGGAGGCCCTGGCCATGTGCGAACTGCGCCACCCCTGCATTGCGCAAGTCTTTGGTGAGAGGTTACATAATGGATGCGTTGCGACACTGGGGGAAAAGGAATGAAGCAGATGAATTGTGCTAGGTTCCCCCCCACAAGCCAATCGCACAAATGTGGCCAGGCTGCGCTGTTTGGTTGACGGGCCAAGCTATTTCGAACATGCTGCGGTCCAGGCATACTACGCCTGAGGCATACAAGAGAAGCACAGGGAAAACGGGAGGCACAGGATATGAAGGCGCTTTTCTCTCAGATAGCTTGGCATAGGCAGCACACAGGCATGGGTCACGCAGGTGAGTCAAGGCACAGTATTTGACGCCAGCATCTGTCCTGGGCATTTGGCCCTTCTCAACCCACTCGCATTGTGGCTCGTTGCCCAGTGATCAATTTAGGCAGTGACAGTTGCATGCAGCGTGTGGAGCCAGACACGCCAGCCTTGGCCGCACCAAGGACATCATGTTCATGTGAGCTCTTCCCCCCTGGTGTAGGTCTGGTGGACGACGGCACGCACACCGCCCTGGTCATGCGCTACTACAAGCGGGGCACGGTGGCGGCCGCCATGCAGAAGCCCGAGTACATGGAGCTGGACATGGCACAGCGTCTCAGGATGGCACTGCAGGTGGGGAGGGTGACGCCAGTGACATCTGTTCAGTGTTGGATGGTTTCGTATGACATCAACACAAAACTTGTAGAAAAACAGCAATAATAATAGGAGAATGATGACGCGTAAGGTGCTCGCTAGCTGTATGTAATGTATGCAATCTATTACACTACACAATGTTTTCAACGCCCACATGGTCGCCCAACATTCATCTGACCCCCTGGCGATGAGTCTTAGATTAGTTAGGCACAAGTTGTCACCAACAGTCCGCCCTGCAACACTGCCATTGCCGCACGCGTACAACAACACCTGGTTCCATGCCAGTTTAATTCAAAGTAAGACCTGCTGTGACTACATGTCTCTCAATGCATGCCGTCATGCCCCAGAAGCATCAGGCCACGCCCAGATAACCACCCCACACACGTCTGCCCTCCTGGCTCAGTCAATCTCCGATTGAGGCCGCGGGCTATGACAGCCTCTGCAGCTTTCCACCATCAGGCTGCTACAGCTGATGCATGTGCTGGCTCTTAATTCTGATCTGGCACATTTCTCACTTTCAGAACGCGTTGCAAAGCTGAGCGTTTTAAAGCTAGCATTCAACAAAGGCGCGATCTCCGCATCATTTCAACCACAAGACGTACATTGGAGAGGCGCTGGGCCGTTGCGGAAATGATCGTTGAGACGGCCTTGATCCTCGCATGTTCAAAGGTCCGCGCGCCTGCGCATTAACAGGTTGCGAGGAACGCACTGGGTTTGTCTGTCTATGGTCTGATGTTTGTGCTGTGACGATCGCAGGTTGCTAGCGGCATGTGCTTTCTGCATGAGAGGCAGCTGCTCCACGGCGATCTGAAAACCTCGAACCTACTTGTTGAAGACACGGGACGTGGAGTGGTCATCGCTGATTTTGGCCTGTCTTGCATGGCGGGACAGGCCGTGGCCTCCGGTGCGCTAACAGTCAGCATCAGCCCGCCTGAAGTGCTTGAGAATCCCACTGCACCGCGCACAGCGTCCGGCGATGTGTTTGCGTTCAGCATCGTGTTGCTGGAGCTTATGACTGGTCAATTTACGTACAAAGGCATCAGCAGCTACCAGCTGCGATCCATTGTGTGCCAAGGGCGGCGCCCGGTTATCCCGAGCCATGTGCCGGAGGATGTGTCTGCTATCATCAGAGACTGCTGGTCCCAAGAAGCGTCAAGCAGGCCTACCTTCAACGATGTGATGGACAGGCTGGAGGCTGCATACGCAGCCATCGTCCCCAGCCAACAAGCAGTAGGACCCGACCAAGTGCACTTGCAAGGGTATGGCAACACCACAATGCGCATACTCACACTGGCAGACCTGACCACAACAGGGTTGTAAGCTGCATACAAGAAGCGTCTGTTTCAGTGACCATCAACCGTGTGACTGTAGACAGTACGTTTGCGCGACAACATAGCTTGTCTTAAGTACGCTTTGGCGTGCATGTGGGCAAGGAAGCACTTAGACTTCGTCGCAGCCACATGCGCATTTTTGTTACTTTGTTTGTTGTGTTTTCTACAAGCCTTCTGAGCGGGACCGCTTACTTTACCACTGCAGCACGAGTTGGCATTTTCGGACTTGTGGCTGGCTGTGCACGTCCTTGAAACGACTCAGCTGGCATTCAGTCTGACCCTGCACTGATTTGTTCGGTTCGTGACTGGCCTGTTCCAGTCACTGAGTGGCTGATTTGCTGGCCTAATCTAGTTGCTTGGTTCATGGCTTTGCCAGTTACTTTCTTTCTTTGACCTCTGCTCAGCTGCGGCAAAGTCGTTTGTACGCGGGGTGGGTCAGGAAATTTTAAACGCCTTTTCCACCTCATAACTGGGTCTTATGCAATTCAGGCTTTTGGACTCCTTCTCAATATCTCATAATTGAGCCTTGACTCAGCATTTTATGCCATTCAAACGTCATAAACGGGCTGGACTCAGCTGAGCCGCTGAGTCGCACCCCGTTTATGACGATTGAATGGCATATATTGCTGAGTCCCAGGTTGTTTATGCGATTTGAACGTCATAAACATGCTGAGTCAGCCTGTTCGTGACATTTGAATCGCATAAACAGGGTTTGTGGTACGGTGCACCATGGAAAGCGCACAGCGCAATCTCACCGCCAGTCCATGGGTGAGCCCTCGCGTGTTACGGCAAGCAGCCCAATGAACCTTTCTGAGACAGCGACTTGGCCGTAAGCTCCATGGTGCTAGCCAGAAGGAAAGAGGAGGAAGGGAATGGGGTCATGCGACTGTGTTGCGCAGTAGCTGTCTGGAACTCTCGCACTGGACACCTTTGGAGACAGTCAGAACTCTTACAGTGGGCTGTCGCAACAACTTGCTTCTCTCTTGTCTGTGACAGTAACTCTACACTCTCTCAGCACAGGCTTCCTGTAAGCCACAGATATAACAACCATGTGATGGTAACGTCCATCTAGAGTGTTCTGACCGAACTTTCTAGAACAGCCTCTAGAACCTTCAACAGACTGTTCGTTGAAGCTGACAGCATGTTTGAAAGTTGACCTCGGACAGCTGCGTGAGAGTGGGAGAGTTGCGGGTCGGTCTGCGCTGCATGAGATCATTGCTGAGCATCAGGTATGCAAATCCAGGCTGTAGGGCTAGGGCGGGCTGCAGCTGCGATTTGGACCAGAGATTGTGGATTTAACACGACTAGTGCTGCGCTGGATGATGCAACAAATGCCCTATCAAATTGATGCTCGCAAAGGCTGCCAAGGGATTCGAGGCTGCTGCGATCGGAACCAGGGCTCGGCACTATTGCAACGCGGCTGATCCTGACACTGCGCTCTCTCCTGACACGACAGCAGCGCAAGCATGGGAATGTTACACAGCAGTTGAGACCAGTGAACAGATGGCAGCAAGGATGCGGGTGGAGCGCCAAGGTTGGTCTGGTCTGGAGATCTCTGACTGCCCACCTGTCATTGTCACCGAAAGAGCGCCGCCGCTGCTCAAAACGCTGCTGTTGTAGCAGCGATATAGTGATAGTGCGTGCTGTGTAGGCGCCGAGGCCTCCAAGACTGCAGCAGGCGAGCCAAAGGATACCGCAAAGCAAGGAGGAGCAAGAGCACCTCCACGTTCCATGCTGAAATCAGCGATGCCAGCTTACCCCAATGCTTGTACCGCCGATGCCATTTTCCGAGCAGCTGTGGCACGCCCAACAGAGGGCTGGGAGGCGGCTGGTGCAAGACGACGCTAAACATGGGACTGGCAGAACATGTGTTTTGAAGGGCGGCCAGGCGCGCAAATGCATGCAGATCTGCAATTCCAGTTTCGTTGCCAGCAATGGCACGACTGGTCAGCTGGGCATGGATCCATTACTGTAAAGTGATCGAGCTTTGAATGGCGCTCGCCTCTCCAGGACTCACTAGTACAGTATCCCAACCAGTACTGATGCCCCATCTCTTGTCCAAGGAGCGACTTCAGTGCAAAAGCTTTGGCACCCAGCTCAGCTGTAGCTCCTAGAGTTTGCAGACCTGGTCCCAGGCACCAGTGACACGCGCCCTGCTAATTTAGGTTTGCATAATACCCATATATAATAGACATTATGGGTGCCCAAGGGGTTCACGGGTTTGTAAACAGTGGGTTTGTAAACACTCTCATGGGTTTGTACACTATCACTGGGTTTGTAAACACTATATGGGTTTGTAAACACTCAGGTTTGAACTGCAAACACCTCGGCCTCGGGCTCCGCTCGGCTTCGCTGCGCCTGAGGGCTGCGTGCTGGGCTTGCTCAGCCTCACTCCTCCCTCGGACTCAGTGTTTGCAGCGCAAACGTTCGGCCTCGGTGTTTAGAAATCCATAAACCCCTTGGGCACCCCTATTATCTACCCCGGGTTTTAGGGCTGTGGTGGCACGTGCGCGTGCGCTGATCTGCCTGCTCTGCTGTTGCGTGCTGTAGGTTTTGTGCCGGTCCGTTCGACTGTTTAGCGTGTTGTGCCTGCAATGAACGCGGGCCGTGGCGCTATGAGGTCGGTTGTTGTAGTACGCTGCATCCTGGTTGCAGCAGCCGGCTTGGGACTTGACTGTCTGCCCAGAAGTTTTTCGTGACAGGGTGCCGGTGGCTGACTTCTGATCTCGTTTGCAGGTTCTCGCGGCTGGCTTGCCTCGTCCCTGGAAGGACTGAGGTGGCATTCCGCCTACCCATGCGTTCATTTGTTGTGTTCGAGACTCGTCTGGTCAACTCAGTTGTGCGTCTGCGGGCTCAGTTGTGCTCGTGGCTGCTTCCTTTGTTCTTGTGCTCAGTTGCGGGCGGGTTCGTTTGACTGGTAGGTGGTTAGAAATTTTTCCGGGCTTCAGTGCTTACTCGGGCGTGCCGGGTGGTGGGTCTGGTTGCTTCCAACCTTGACTGTCTGTTTCTTTGCTGGGACTGCTTGTTATTTGTTCACGCTTGCGTGGCTGTGTAGCTTGTTTGCCTGTTTTGCAAGGATCAGTTGCTTGTACGCTTGACCAGGGGTGCTGCGACACGCCCCTGAAACGGCAGCTGGCACACGTCTAAGATTGTGAGTGAGAAACAAAAGGGTGATGGGGCTCTTGAATCATATATAGCTGAAGCTCCTTGCGTCTTGCTTCTCGTCAATACCTTTGAGGTGCATTGTTGCAGCCGAACCAAGGCGCAAACACCACCACCAGTCTACGAGCTGTGTTTACCTTGCATTTTGTCGGTTGCCGGTTGAGTTAGGATTGACGGCATTCCTAGGAGTAACCTCGCATTGTGCAAGCTGCTTGACAAAGGTTGAATTGCCATCCGACTGAAAAGTATCAACAGTCGTACCTATCAAGACATGCGTTTTCATATCATTGGAGGCAGGACACAACAGAGAATCTGTGCGTCGCTCAGGCTGGGTCGCTCCAACTTGCGGATCGCATTCGGAGGCTTTGAGGTATGCAAAGCAAACAAATCTGCTTTCGTTCAATATCAGCAATCTTTGAAACTGCCGCATGCAGATACCACGTTGCACCCAACGTGATCGGAGCGCCCAGTACCCATAACCTACGTTCATGGCAGGTACAACGCGCTCAACCACCAAACAGCCAGGCACAGGAGGCAAACAGGAGGCAAAGAGCAGGCCTGAAGCAGGCAACAGCAGGCAAACAGTGTACGCGCGCAACCACAGAGCAGCAAGCACTAGAACCCAGGACGTCACATGAGCCGCGGCATGTCTGTCGAACGTCCTGCACTCAACCAGCTGGTCCAGGTGGTGCAAGTCCAGCGCACACCGCAAAACTGGGTCCTGTTGTTCAGGGTTCGACGTCTTGGGCTGCCCGCACGCTGAAAGTCCGGCAGTGATTTGTTCAGATGTCTTTATTTATGAACTGAGACCATGTGCGAACATGTTTTGTGTTTTCAGGTCTCACAGCGTCGTGTTGCATGACGGTGGGTGCAGTGCTCTCATTAGTTTTTCGGCTTGGTTAACCAGGGCTGAGGTGTGTGAGATGGCTTGCTGGCGGACCTGCGCTGCGTGTAGGGCGAGATATTGTGTACTCCGAGTCATTCATGCCCATTCTGGCTGTTGGCAAGACCCGTTCTGGCTGTTGGCCATGACCCCTCTAACGCCTGCACTGGTGGCCTTCCTGGATGTCATCATGCGTATTTTTTCACAGTCTCCCTCTCCGGCCCACAGTTCCTGACGATAGTTAGCAGAACACAAGGCTGCAAGGTTGATAACTGTCCACCAAGCTGCAAGTCAAGCGATCTGGTGTGGCACTACAGTTGTCTGATGGAACAGGACAGCACCGCTGAACGGCAATCACACAGGCATTCTATCAATACCGGCTCAGTACCATAGCATTCATTCGCAAGAATTACACGCGAGCCTTCGTGAAGAAGACCAGCAAGAAAGGTCCGTCCTCAGGCAAAGGCCCAGCTTACAGAGCTCTATCACCTCATCGCTTGGATTTGCTGCTTGAGCCGGGTTGCCACCTGCGCAAAAGATGGCCGTCTGTTGGCGTGCTGCTCCCAGCATTCAGAGATGAGTGCCGCTACCCCCTCGGGAACATCCTCCACACTTGGCATGGTGGGCCTTTTCCCCTGGCACACAGCGGCAATCACCATGTCGGCACTCATGCCGCGGTACGGGACGCGGCCTGTCATGATCTGATACAGCGTCACGCCGAAGGCGTACACGTCTGCGGTTGTCTGTCGCGGCGCCCGCGGTGCTGCCAGGACCTCCGGAGGGCTGATGAACACAGACAGGGCTGAGGTGGGTGAGGTCCACAGGGTTGAGAAAAGCGACCCACTGGGTGTAGATGCAGCGCTCGGCAGCGGCATGCCACCCAGCACGCTGACCAAGCTGTCAGGGTATCGGCTGAAGTTAGGGGCTGCTGCGGCGCTGCCTGAGCCCGACATCAGCTGAACTGCAAGACCGAAATCTGTAATCACGACCTGCGCAGCGTCAGACGAAAAATGACGTGACCAGGTGAAGTTGCGAGAGCGTGCCTGGTTCGGTTCTCGCGGCATGAGTCAGGATCCTGTCATCGCACTCGCCCATGCAGAAGTAGGACAAACGCATGCATAACGATCAATTGCAGAAGTAGGATGACCTTGCTCATCGCTCACCTTGTTGTCCTCGTCCACAAGCAAGTTGCTGGCCTTGAGGTCGCCGTGCACAATGTGTGGGTTGCGCGCGTGAAGGTACGCCATGCCATCAGCGACCTGCGCAGGCACGAGATGTGGAAGTGTGACACAGACTTGGATTGGCCGCTGCACTCTCCAACACTGTGCTGAAGACAGCTCGATGCAACTCATCGTCAAGCCATCACGGCACCGTACCTGTCCTGCCATGCGCAGCCTATCCAGGACAGTGAGCTCCTCGTACAGATCAGATGTTTCTGGGTTGCACATGAACTCTTCCAGAGTGCCGCGCTTGTAGTACTGCATCACCAGCGCATGGTGGGGTGCCTCGTCAATCACACCTGCAGGCAACGCAAAAACGTCAAAGCCTGGGTGCTCGAGGGTGCCGACATCGGACAGCAGCGTTTCAGCAATAGCAAATCGCTGTGGGATACGTCCAGCATTACAGCGTGGGAAAAGTCATTGATGCTGCCCAGTGTCACGTGCAAATGGCTGAGGAAGCAAGCACGCCGACCAGTCCTGCGGCCATGTGGTGCCGACTCTGCTCTGGCCTACCGTATACGCGAGCAATGGCTGGGTGCTGCAGCTCCCTCATGAGCAGCGCCTCGCGCACAAGGGTAGCGCGCTGACGTTCCGACGCAAGCTCGGGGCGAACCACCTTGAGCACCACCCGGTGACCCTGCGCACACAAGGGGGCATGCGGCTT
>QAXH01003659.1:0-15754 GCA_004335635.1 Chloromonas sp. AAM2 | reverse complement strand
CCCTGCGGTGTCGCTGCCGTCAGCACCAGGAGACAAAGCCGCGTAATCTCTGAGAGCACCTGCTGCAACAGGCTGTGTATCTGCTGCAGTGTGTGTGGGTTGGCCAGGCTGAGTTCAGTCAGGGATGAGAGCTGATCGACATTGCCTAGCACCTGCTTGACAGCGCCCAGACAGACCGCAGCCTGCAGGCACCGTGGCAAACGTCAGCAGACAGATAGTATGATTCGTCAGCTGTGAGTTTACTGCAAAGAGAGCCAGATAGAGCTGCTTGCATGCCGAGCGTGACAGCAGGACAAGGGGACAGGCCCTTATGACAATACACGAGTCAGCAAGCACCGGTGCACACGATGGATGGCCTGGGTTGAGCAAGACATCAGCAAGTGCTGCGTTGGTCGTGTCAACAGGGTGCAGCTGAAGGCGCAGAGTGTGTTGTGCGGGTGGCGGGAGGGTCTGCGGCATGACCTGCACATACCTGGTGAAAGGTGTGTGGTGCAGCCGTGAAGCTGAGGTTGACACTGGTGCCCGTCCCTAGCTGCATTCCAGCAACACCAGGTGTGTGGCTGGGGCCGGCCGCTGACTGTGCCCCGGCAGCATGGAGTGCATTGCTGCTGGTGCCCATTCCAAGCTGCATTCCAGCAACACTGGGTGCGTGGCTGGGGCCGGCCGCTGACTGTGTCCCGGCAGCATGGAGTGCATTGCTGCTGGTACCCATTCCAAGCTGCATTCCAGTAGGGTTGTAACCATAGCTGGGAGCCATTCCACGCTGCATTCCAGCAGGGTTGAATGCGTGACTGGGGCCCGCAGCTGCCCTGGATGCGCGGCTGCCCCGCTGTCGGCACTTGGCACATGAGTCGTTGCCTGGCCAACATTCAATCAAGGGGCGCAGCCTGGGGCAGTGCGCACACTTGCGGCCCAAGCACACGCCTTGCAGCACCTGAAACAACCCACACAAAGCACGACACACATTATGCATCGCTGTTTTCAAAACTGCAACAAGTGGCAGAATCCCTCCGCGTGGGCATATCCCGTGGAAAAACAAATCAGCCGGTATTTCACTGCGCGTGGCCCTTACTGTGAACGAGGTTCCTCTCATTGTGCTTCCATTCAAGGTTGCAAGGCCAGTTGCGTCCAAGCAGCTTGTCACCACGCATCACCTGCCTTTGCTTGCTGAGCCATGTGCGGCATGTAAAGCAAGGAGTGGTGATGCTGCACAGCATATGAGCATACAAGCCCTTGCACACCATGCAACACTGCTGCACAAATGCCAATGCTACACATGCAGAAATTTCTTAACCCCAGCTAATGGCCAGCGCCTGTCTGCCAGTTGCCTCATGCCCATGTGGGCCCACCTCGCACGTGGGTTGCTCTGTGGCCCACTGTGCCTTGTGCAGCTCAACCCAGTGAGACATGTGCGCTCCATGCACCATCACACGGCCACATCTGCACCCAAGGAGAATTGACAGACAAACTGGACTGGCAGGCAAAGAGTTGATGATGCATTGGTCACCTGGTAATGGTCAGCCCTTTTCCTTGCCACATTCAACAGCATGTTGCGCTGTTGCTGTGACTGTTTGAGCGATGCAGACCAAGCCCTGAGACTGAGAGCACCAATATCAGGTCACACTGACAGTTTGAGCTCCGAGAACTGGTTGTGAGGCATGGCATCTAGCCCACCTCCAATCACTCACCCAGGAAAGCAGCACCTGACAAACTGTACGCCGTCCACAAGCTGCCCTGTCCTGCACAATCCGCACAGCCCGTCGTTGCAGTCAACTGTGCGCGGGTGCTTCTTGCAGCACACACACGCAGGCACAGCGCCTGGGCTCTGCTGGTGAGTGATGTCAGGAGAGGATGTGTAAGCTGCCGGAGCATACGATCCTGGAAGGCTGGAAGCAAACTGAAGTAATAGCTGGTTGGCGGAAGGACTGGTAGGCCGCTGGCTGGCCTGTGGAAGAAATGGGTGCTGAAAACTGGCAGATGGCATTGGTTGCTGCAGCTGCAGCGGCTGGTGCTGCTGAGCGGCTGGCATGCAACGCAGCTGGTGCCCGGTGGGCAGCGGGTCTAGCGCTGACGTGGCTAGGTAATCGTCCAGGAATGCTTGGAATTCAGGATCCAACATGTCGTGTTGTTGGGCTTGGCCGCCAGTGTTGTTAGCGGTGGCCAGCTGGGAAGTAAACTGCTCATGTTGGTGTGGAGGACTTGCCTGCAGGACAGGTATGCAGCACAAACAAGCATAATCACTGCATACCTGACTTGGAGGTGAAAGCCATGGGTGTGGTATACCTTCAAATTACGCGCGCCATGGAACTGCAGCTGCTAGCTGGCAGCAGGCAGCACGCGACAACGCTTTTAACACTTGAATTCATGTATCTCATACGAGATGATGCATTGGAAAGCTCTGCTGAATACATGTTGCTTACCAGGTTGTCGCATACCCCACAACATAACTTCACACTGTGCGCAATTTTGAGCAATCAGCCCGTGCAGAACGCCATTACCATGTCAGGAAAGTCAGCCAGCCTAGGCCATGCACCAGTGTTGGTGCTGTAGTTCTTGTTGTTGCTCTCCAATCAACACTGCTTAGAGGCCAAACCGCCCGGGGACAGGCCAACTGACACTGTGGCATGCGCTAGGAGGCAGGCTGTAAAAAAAAAGGATGTTTGCCAGTTCTGGGACAATTCTTTTGTCCTGCACCGCAACCATTGGTAGTTTGAAATTCCACAGTACTGAACATCAACTTCTACGAAACATCTACGAAACATCAATTTCTGTGTGCCAGTCCGTTGGTATTTTTTTGATATATTGATAATGCGGATAGTTTCTTTGAGATCATTCGTATTGTCAGAACTGCATTGGATACTGCGGCATGCAATTGCAGATGTGCCAATGCAATACTTGGTCGGTGGTAGGGCTTATTCCAATCGCGTCCTTGAATTTATTTTATATACTCAGAAGCTTCGAGCAATAAACCTTGATGGGTGTCCTGCTTGCTGATGGCTGAGTTCAGACAACAGCAAACTTGTAAGGATAACAGGCCAAATGGCAGGAGGGCTGATGACAGTGTGGCATGAGGCACGTTCATCGGCTCACATGCTGACAAGACAGGCTTCTGCAGTGAACAAATTCCACTGACCAGATAGAAAGGCAGCGTGTTGCAACACACTGGACTTGTCACGATCCGAACGTCTGGCCTGGCTCCCGACTGAAGCCCTAATAATTGAGGCATGACCTGTTGAGGCTACCTTGCTGTGATATGTTACTTTCAGCCTGTAAGTTCGGCCTGTAAGTTGACCCAGTGCGTTACGCATCAACCCTGAGAAACTCACCGCAGGAAGGGTTCCTTCATCATCGCACACCAGGTTTTCAACACCTTGCAGACCAGCGCTCGGCATATCCTCTAGTACGGGAACGCACGAGTTGCCTGGCCCACTGGACAACACATCGTCAGCCCGAGTCGTCATTCGCATGTTTTTGTGGAGGGGCGACTGGGTGCTGGGTGCTGGGTGTAGGACGGCCAGGGCCTGTATTCACGTACGTCAAGCAGGCGATCGTAAGTGTGAATGTGAAGCCGCCTGTATGCAGCACACATCGTACCAGCTGAGAATCTTATTTTGGCGACCTGCTGAGAAACTGAGCCGTTGTTGTCGCTTTTCTTTCTTAATCAGGGTCCTTGTATCCAGACTTGCTTTAGATGACATATGTATGTGCCTTGCCCATTCTAGCAAGCGTGGCTCGCGTGATGAGATGCCCCCTGTGATGCGACAGGCCCACACTACAGTGCAACTGCAACATTTAAATCAATCCAACCTCACAAGTTGCTTGCTGGCTTGCTAGCGCGATCGTGTTTGTATAATAAACATGTAATGTGATCAGAGGTGGCCAAAAGTCACCGGAGGGGGCGGGACTGCGCTTCTGTCAGCGCACCTAAGCGTGCAAGGCTCTTAGGGTACAAGGTACTTGTTGATGGCTGAGACATGACAGATGGTGCCTTGTGAAGTACTACAACTGCTCATCGATGATGTCCGGACTACCAAAGTCATACGCACACTCCATGTAGTCACAGATAGAGAGTTGTGCCAACTCTGGTAGGAGATGGTTTATCAATTGGCGCCAGCGACTGCCTGCACTGTCTGGCGCTGCTTCAGTGGCCAGTTCAAGTGGCGCTGCAGCTGTTGAAGGGCTGGAAATGCTGGAGGCCATTGCTGAGGGCGCGGCTGCGGATGCTGCACTAGAGGAAGCCATTGATCCAACCCACTGAAGAGAGCAGTCAAGGGGAGGTTGCGTGATGACTGTACCAGCGTTGAGTGACGTACAGCAAATCATACAGCGAGACCAAGCAAGCATTCTTACTTCATTGGCTCGAACTTTTCACTTAAGGCACCATTTCTACCTCCATGTCAGGGGAAGGGTTTAAAAGATCGTGACCGGGGCACATGCAATGACCTTCAGGCCAGTTGGGATAAAATCAAATAAATAACAAGAAGTTTGCCGGTTGTGGGACAATATCTGGGAATATCGCCCCTTACGGCTCCTCACAAGGCCATGCTATAACAATGGCAAAAAACCACATGCAACTTGTATGTGGCCTGCGTGCAGTGTACGTGCATTTTTGCACAAGCTCACATCTGCACAAGCTCACAATCACATGAAACGGGACACATTCTACAGCTCTTGTCAAGGCCTTCTATCCCCTGGGCATCTTGGTTGCATGGTTTGCTTCAGTGTCACTGAGGCGTCTGCAAGTAGAGATTTATGACATCCAGCTGAAGACGGCCACTCTGGGACACCTCTTGCACCAGGTTGTTGATTTGCTGGATGGTCTCCGGATGGGCCTGGGTGAGCTGCTGCGGCTGCAGCCTTAGCACACGCTCGACCATGTTGAGGGCCATCACCACTTGACGTCGCAACTGCATGCATCGTCATCAACCAGAAGAATTCAGCGCCTGAAGCTTTGGGCCAAGAACAAATGTGCAGTGCACTGCCAGTAATGAAGGTGCCCAACATTGGTCAAGCGTGCATTTCAGGAGTAAGCTGCCATGGTGAAACGAGCAGAAAACGCACAGGTGCTGTTGTGCATGTGCGCACATGACCAATCACTGGTCACAGAATGGCATGCACCACATGCCAAGCGCATGAGATCAGAGCCACCCACTTGCTCAGCAGTATTGGCTGCAGAAACTGAGCTTGCCCCAGCCAGCAGCGTGCTGGCCTTGGTTCGATTGTTTTTACACCAGTCACAGGTTGTATTAACGCCAGGAAAGTATCCCAGAGGCCGCAAGTTGCGGCACCTTGTGCATCTTCGCCCCATGTCCACACCAAGAAGCACCTGCACAACGAACAGATGGCAGGCTGATGCTAGAGCTGCTGACACTGCAGATGATGCCCTCAGACACCAGCTCACTTCTGGTTGGCCTGGGCGCTGGCTTGTGGTGCAAAGCACACACCGATTTGTGGACACACACAGGGACATATTGATGATCAAACATTGCCGTGATCAAAGCAGCTCGCCACAAGTATGGATTGGCGAGCACAAGTTGTCTCTGCGCCTGCTGACAAGTTGTCAGTTGCCCACCTGTGAATGCAGGGGTGAGTTCTTGTGAGCCTGGCTCGAGTGGTTGCTGTGCGCCTCCTGGAGCATTGGCTGGTTGTAGCTGCAAGGCATCAGATGTGCCTGTAAAGTGATGGCACACATCAAGCATAGGTGTACATGACGCACGTGTTTGGCTACTCGCATCGCTGAAGTATTCACCACACCACTTGCTGACCACGAGCATGTGCATGATAGTAGCCTATGGTTTGGCTGGCAACAGCAAAGGCACCTGAAAATAGCCACGTGTGCCTTGACTACAACTGTGTAACGAGTACCCACCCAGAGTGCAGACACTGGACGAACACCACTCCATCCACAGCTTGTTTTCTGTGGCACATGCCACATAACTTGGCCTTGGCGTCTGCAGGCACCTGCACGTACCGGTACGTCTTGCAGCACTCGCATGTGTGCTCCACACAGGGGGTGCTGCAGTTGAGCGAGCACTGCGTCCGTTGCTGACATCTGCGCACAGGCAAATGCAAGCCCAATGAAGCGTAACAGCATGCAAGTGCTCCTAAGTACTTGGCGTTTTAATGGCCCAACAGGGGCTTTGTCCAGGACGTTGACTCTTCAACCCCTGGACCCAAATGGATGGAATTGACGCGTTGAGAAGCTCTCACAGAGCTGTACCCAGCATGCCAAGGATAGGTAACGTTACATGGATCGTGTATACATGGTCCAACATGCAGCCAAAGCCACACAAACTATTTATGCACGCAAACTAGTTTAGAGCATTACGGTATCATGTGGCCCTTGGCATTGTGTGTCACACTGATGCAGGCGGAGGTTGTCGGTCTCTAGCATTGCTTACCTTGCAGCAGGGAAGCCACACAACCTCTCATATTCCATGAAGTCTTGTTGTTTGGCAGCGGCCAGCAGGGAAGCACCTTGCTGGGCAGCCGCAGCTTGATGACCGGCAATATGGGCACCAGCTGACTGTTGCTGGGCAGGCGCAGCTTGGTGACCAGCCAGCACTGCTTGATGACCAGCCATATGGGCACCAGGCGGCTGTGGATGGACAGGGAAGGCAACTTGCTGATGCTGGAAGGCTTGCTGGGCTACGCTGGTTTCCTGCAGACAAGTAGCAAGGATAGAGGCTAATGCAACACAGCTTGCAACCAGGAGTGCGCAAGGTGTAAGTGTGTGAGTCGTGTGTAAGCTTTGTAAGGTGTAAGAGCTGCGCTTACAGTTTAGGCGCTGGGCACCCATTGGTACCGGCTGGGAATGAAGGAATGAATGAAATGACAGCTCACGGGTGCCAATGCAGTTGTGGCACAGTTGGCACATGTGAAAGACACAAGATAAAGGCCACTACGAAGGCAACATCTCCGAGCATTGAACGCCTGGCTTTGACTGGCAAAGTGTGTTGAGGCGATCCGATGCATCAGACGGGCAAGTGTGGTTTGGAACGCGGCCGCGGCTGCTGCACTAGAGGAAGCCATTGAAGAGAGAAGTCAAGACACACATCCCACTTAAGAGGAACCCACTGAAGAGAGCAGTCAAGACGCACATAAAACACACTCAACTCTGCAAGGGTTTGCCACGCACAGCCCGCCGTGAGGAAAGCGTTTGCTGGTTTGCCTTGTAACTTGACATGACCGAGAAGTTCGTTTTTCAGCAAGTTGATGTTTGCATGATGTTGTTCGCGTTTCCACGCAATCTCCAGCGAGTGGGGCAGGGTTAGCACAAGAAGTGATCGAGCTGGATACCGATGCAGTTGATTTTGTGACCTTGTGGCCCCGGACAAAATCTTGCTCCCCGGCCCCCTGAATATTTGAAGCCCCACGCAGCCAATGGAAAAGGACGGGTAACCGTATCATCCCCTCGCTACACGCCGCCCTAGATCACCTGGAAGAACTCAGCCCATTCCTCCATGGGCCACAATTCCTCCATGAGCTTGGCGTGCAATGATAACACCACTGTTGCTACTTCGATGTCCTGCACCTGTTCCTGCACATTGTCGTAACCTCATATGTGGCAGGGCTTGACAACGCCGATGTAACCGGCGGCGTCAAACGGGTCAGCACAAAAGAAAAATAAACATTGGTACGGTCTGCCCCGCTGAACCCGGAGATGGCCCTTGACTTTATGAAGAGACCGGGCTCTTGTTCTCCAAAGCCCTAGTCGATGGAAACCCGGTAGATCGATGTGCTCAATTGCATCGCGCAGCACCAGTGGCGCAAAGCGTGGCCCCATATAGAATTGCGCTTCCCGACAATTGCTGGCACGCCATTGCACGCTAGGCTCATGGAGGAAGTGTGCCCCATGGACGACGAATGGCCTGATGCTGTAGAGGAGTTGCTCCAGGTAATCCAGAGCTGTGTGTAGCGATGGACATGTGCGCTTTCTCGTCTTGGCTGTGTGGTCCGGGCAGGGCGAGCTGTCGGTTGCTGCAGATAACACGCAAGCAGGCCGGGGCAGCTGTGTGATGGGCTATGACATGGGTGTGAGGGAAGTAGGGGGCTGATTGCGGCGAAGGCTTTTGATGCGGACACACACTGGGTGGTGACAGGCTTGTGATTGCAGCTGATGCCCGACAACTATCCAGACCTTGGTACACTGGTGTCAAAAATGCCAGAATTGTAAACGTACCACTCCTGGTGCAGGCGGGGTTAGATGAGCCTTTGTTCGCGTTGCTGATCTGCAGGAATTGAATCCGGACAGCTGCAGCACACCGCAGATGGTCGAGCCGGTCTTGGCGCATCCGGAATTTCAGACTGACATTAGTAATCAGCTGAGCCCTGAGCCGTCCCCTAAACCAGCTGTTCAGTCATCACAACAAGCTGCACAAGACATCATAAATGCTGAGCTGATAGCCCAGTTATTCTTCCAGCATCAGCAGGTGGTGCAGCAGACCGCTCAGTTGGCCTTCCCTGTCCAGCCACATCCAGGCGCCCAGCATGCAGTGCTGGCCCAGCTGGCTGGTCATCAAGCAGTGCTGGCCCAGCTGGCTGGTCACCAAGCTGCGCCTGCCCAGCCACAGTCAGCTGATGCCCATATGGCTGGTCATCAAGCAGCGGCTGCCCAGCAGGGTGCTTCCCTGCTGGCCGCTGGCAAACAACAAGACTTCATGGAATATGAGAGGCTGTGTGGCTTCCCTGCTGCAAGGTAAGCAGTGAAGATGATTGAACTCCCACATAGGGAAGCTGTTGAGTTGTGAAGGCGAGAACCACACCATGGCTTCATCTGTGTGCGCCGCAATGTCAAGGCATGGCAACATATTACTTGTCTGCTGCTACGCTTCTTGAAGCTGTTTGCACGCCAGTCGCAATCAAATACGAGCAAATTTGGCGCGCTGTGCCACATGCACAAGTATCCCCCCTGACACCACAAACGGCAAACTGACTGCCATGCTGCTTCAAACGGCCCCTGTCGTACTGGAGTTCAGCCCGTTTGCGCCTGAAAAGCGCACGGTATTGTAGAGCAATACAGTACTTGCCTGCTGTTACGCTTCGTTGAGCGTGCATTTGCCTGTGCGCAGATGTCAGCAGCGGACGCAGTGCTCGCTCAACTGCAGCACCCCATGTGTGGAGCACACATGCAAGTGCTGCAAGGCGTACCGGTACGTGCAGGTGGCTGCAGACGCCAAGGCCAAGTTATGTGGCATGTGCCACAGAAAACAAGCTGTGGATAGAGTGGTGTTCGTCCAGTGTCTGCACTCTGGGTGGGTACTCGTTACACAGTTGTAGACAAGGCACATGTTGCTAGTTTCAGGTGCCTTTGCTGTTGCCAGCCAAACCATAGGCTACTATCATGCACATGCTCGTGGTCAGCAAGTGGTGTGGTGAATACTTCAGCGATGCGAGTAGCCAAACACGTGCGTCATATACGCCTATGCTTGGTGTGCGCCAACTTGTCGTCTGATGTATTGCTTGAACTGGATGGCACTTTGCAGGTGCAACCAGCAAATGCTCCAGGGCGCACACAGCCAGCACTGGCGCCAGCACTACAAGAACGTCACACCAGCACCACCCCCAAATTCACAGGTGGGCAGCTGATAGCAGGTGCAGAGACACGATTTTTGCCGACCAACCCATACTTTTGAGCGCTGTGGCACGCTGCTTTGATCATGAAAATGTTTCCTGTTTTCAACACATGAGTGTGTGATTGGCACCGCAAGCCCGCGCCTAGGCCATTCAGAAGTGAGCTGGTGCCTATGGGCCAAAGCTGCAGGGTCAGCATTTCGCACTTGGTTAGGTAGTTGTGAGTAGCATCAGCCTGATGTTCGTTCATGGCGCAGGTGCTTGATGGTGTCCACACGGGGCGAAGATGCACAAAGTGCGGCAACTTGCGGCCTTTGGGCTACTTCTCTGGCGTCAACACAAGCTGTCATCGGTGTCAAACCAAGGCCAGCACTCTGCTGGCTGGGGCAAGCTCAGTTTCTGCAGCCAATGCTGCTGAGCATGCTTACCTAGGGCAGGTGCAACAGCCTGAGATGGGGAACATGGACAGTAATGAGCCATGGCTGCATCCAGGCCAGGGGCTCGCTGCTGCGGGGTCGCAGTCGGGCATGGGCCTCAGCCCTGCACTCACTGCGCAGTCCACGGGATTCTGGGCTGAGCCAGGATATGGTAGCATGGACATTCAAGCGCCAAATGCCACGCCTGCCACCTTTGAGCAGGTGGGTCGCTCGGACCTTGTGCGTCTGGTGCATGCCATCGTATGATTATCAGTTTGCAGTGTGCGCACATGCACACCATCACCAGCTTGATTCTACTTTTTCACTCAGCTCTCACCCGTCTGATTTGTACATTGAAATACTGATCAGGCAGCGCAGGCGGATGGCAAGACGTGCCCCTATTCCAAAGCTACAACCCTGCAGCCTTATAATGCTTGTCATGACGGGTGCATGCACAGAACCTGGCAAACTCAGCAGACTTTTTCCTTGCTTATGATGCTGCATGCAGTTGCAAGCTCACCTAATGAGTGCTCTTAACACAGCCGAGGCTGTGCAAGTGTTGCAGCCGCAGCAGCTAACCCAGGCCAACAGGGAGACCATCCAGCAGATCCACAGCTTGGTGCAGGAGGTGTCACAGCACTGCCTCCTGCTGCTGACTGCCATACACTCCCAACTACAGCTGCCTCAGTGACACCATCACTCAGAGTTTAGCAGGACGGTCATTTCTTATCAGAACTCTCGAACGGCAGCTCGCTCGATGCCGTCGTTTGCGACTGTCTGCACAGTCAATGAAGTGCTCACCAATTAATTAACGCGCCTTGAGGTGGCCCTAACGGCAGAACTTGGACTTTGACCAAGATCTCAAGTCCTTTCGACCGCGCCAGAGGCAACAGCTTGTTTTGCCTGTGACCGCCACACAACCGCAAGTGGTGTGGCATGTGATTCTTCAAGACTGTCGATCTTGTGGGCCCATCCAGCCTGCACCGGATTTCTCAAGCCCAAGGTGTTTGACCCAGAACAGAATGCATCTGGACACCCTCTAGCAGCAGATAGTTAGGGCAAGGCAACTCATTGGGTTGGATGAAGGTGCCTTGCTGGGCCAAGCTGCTGACATGCCCATCATCCTGCTAAATGGCCATGTCTGATTGAAACTCGTAGCTGGCTGCCACACATTCCCAAATACAGCCTCCTCAGTGACACTGCAGCAAATGACCGGCGCATGGCTTGTTTACACACTCACACCTGGTACCTGGTCTCATGTGGTTAGGCGGAGTCAAGTCCATCCAATCAATATCTGTTCAGGAAAGTTTCAGCCATTGAGGTAGAATTGGTGGCCTGCTCTAGTTGGAAACGACTTGTTGTGAGGGTCACACGGTCAGTGTGGTTGTGAGTTGCACGCAGATTTGCGCACATTGCTCACACCTGGCAAGTGTCAACGCATAGGGGCTGCCATGAAGGGCTGCTGCGCATTCAACAGCCGCGCGTTCAACAGAAAGCACTGCTTGATTGCTTCTGTGTGTTGAGCCCTTCTTTGCTGCCTCTTTCTTTCCTCTTCATCACTTCTTACGTTGTTCATCTGTTAACCCTGTACATTCTTTCGTCACTCCGGATTTTGTTCGTTTTATACTTCTGCCTGCCAACGTGCATGTGCGCATGTGTGGCAGCGCTCGGCTTGTAGGCTAAAGATGAACAATGTTGTTCTTTGAACGTGTCCAAACCAGGTGTTGTATGTTATGTAAGTTGTTTTCAGCACGCTCATCCACGCCGTGTAGGCCAGGATGTACAGCTTGAGCAGACGCTTGGCACCATCCACGTGTCAGAATGCTCTTCACATTGGACGAGAGTTTGTGCTCTCCCTGTTAGATTATCCTTCAAACACGCTGGATATCTGTTTTTGCTTCTAGAGCGAAGATCTCTTTAAAAAGAAGGAGTTACGGGTTGCGCTTACGAGCTTGTTTACAAGGTGGGCATCGGTCAGTGCGCGTTAATCGCACACGGGGTGGATAACGGGTGTTGTGGTACACGGTATACAGGGCCAATTCTGGGACAGCGAATTAAGAGACAGGACCTACATTGTCAAAAGACAAACCGGTGTGTGAACCATTCTGACAGGCCAGTACCTCAGAAGTCGGTGATGTAAGTCGCCACCAAGTGTTCCAACTGCTTCACTCTCTTGAGCCGATCGTGTGTTGCACACGTAGACGCCCCACAGCCTGTTTCCAATTCTCTCTTGTTGGTCGGTGTGCCAACGGAGGTGCATCTTTCTATTCCTATCTTCAATCAAGAGAAATCCACATGCACCAAGTGCGAGCAGTGGCAAGCCATGGAAGCGACGAGACATTGATCCCCACGCCAGTGTAACGGCCCAGACTGGGCAGTGATCCATCAGTACAGGGTTAGCAGAAACAAGCTGCTCAGGGTTAGTGGAAACAAACTGCTCAGTCGAGGTCCAGTCTAGATCCAGTCAAGGGTCAGCCAAGAGTCAGTTGAAATTTCCGGCAACTGACCCTTAACTGAATGGGTCAGTTACTTATCAGTAGAGTCGACTGTGCCAGTAGCCTTGACTGACCTGCCAACTACTCAGTTGACTACCTCTCACAGTTGACTATCAGTTGGCCAAACTGTCCTGTAACCCCAACAAATCATGCATCAACGTACAGTCCCTACAACTCTGCATGCATTATCCACAACGGCTGTCAGTCTCCAAGCCGCCGGCCATATGATATGTGCCATGTCCGCTGCGGTCAAGCACATACATGGATACGGAGCCTAAACACAATATTTCATGTCCATCAAGCAAGCGACAGGTGACTCGCAACTGCAGCACGTCCAATAAATGAAGGTAGACGACTCGCCTAAGTAGGATTCTCACACAATCGCCAGCGGCGAAGGAACGAAGCGTTTTGCACGTATACAGCTTCACACGTGAGACCGCCGAAGAAGAGACAGTGACTCTTCAATAGCTTCCTCGCCACAAACTGGCAGGTTCGTGCCTCAATTAGAATTTGACTCATGCAAATTACGGCACCATCTTGAGCTTTTGTGTGATTGTTGAAGGCAGACGGGTTCCCATGCCCATAGATGCATCCATTTCACGTGCGCATGCTGGTGGCCGTTCTGTGCATCTCCGGCCCTTCCGTGCATCTCCGGCAGATCACCAATCTGTCATCAGCCACCGAATGCAGATGATGATGATGCAGTTTTGCGACGATACATCGTCCAGCGGGCCGGGCGACTCACCCTCACCAGAGGACATACGGGACGCTGAACGGGTGATGTCACCGATTGGCGCGGATGCTCAACGAACCCTCCATTTGGTGAGCCTTGTAGCGTTGATGCATAACGCACCGGGTTGACGAGGAGTGACGGGGCGAGTAGCATCACATCAACGAAAGAACGCAAGCCTCTCTAGGGTTTACTCGCAGCGCCTGATGAGTGGTGCCGGGAGCTAGATCATATTGCGGGCAATTCAGAGTGTTGGAACAAGTTCCTTTCACAATCGAGGTCGCTGGAATTGTTACTGCAGCACCGTCCCTGTGCGACAGACATGTACAGACACATACATACAAGCAAATGAAGTTTTCCAAACCGATTGCTTTCGGCTGCCGAGTCAGGTACGCAGTAGTTGAGCTCAAGTTTGCTTCATACATCACTCTCGCAGCCAAACTTTCCAACACAAGACCAACATTTGGCTGACCGATTGGCCACCGCTGGCAACCCTGTCGGCCAAACCCAAGGAAATCTACAGCAGCACAACGGGTTGGAACCTGACTTCGAGGCTTTTCTGCACGAGGTACTAGGCTCGCCAGTCCCAGTCCAGCAGCCCAACAGTCACCAGCTGCCTTGCATACCAGCCGCTCAGCAGCACCAGCCGCTGCAGCTGCAGCAACCAATGCCATCTGCCAGTTTTCAGCAGCCATTTCTTCCACAGGCCAGCCAGCGGCCTACCAGCCCTTCCATTGATCAGCTACTGCTCGAGTTTGCTTCCGATCTTCGAAAGCCATTTGCTCCGGCAGCATGCACACCTCCTCCCGACATCGCCCACCAGCAGAGCCCAGGCGCTGTGCCTGCGTGTGTGTGCTGCAAGAAGCACCCGCAATCAGGAGGGCAGCAGGAAGGGACAACTGGCGGCAAAAAGCGGATGTGCGAGTTGTGCAAGGAAGGGCGGCAGGTGGACGGCGTGCAGTTTGTCAGGTGCCTCTTTCCAGGGTGAGTGATTCGAGGTGGGCTAGATGCCATGTCTCACAACCAGCTCTCGGAGCTCAAGTCGTCGATGTGACCTGATGTTTGTGCTCTCAGTCTCAGGGCTTGGTCCGCATCCCTCAAACAGTCACAGCAACAGCAAAACGTGCAACCTAAACGGATCGGAAAAAGTTAGACCATTTTCAGCTGACTAGATGCATCATTCAGTTGGCATGGCATCGTCAGCCCAGCCATTTATGACATAATTCCCATGTATGTCATTTGTTTCCTGTGTGCAGGTGTGGCCGTGTGATGGTGCATGGCGCGCACATGCCTCACTGGATTCAGCACAAGGCACAGTGGGCCACAGGGCAACCCACGTGCGAGGTGGGCCCACATGGGTTGGAGCAAGGGGCCTGCCAGGGGCTGGCCATCAGCTGGTTGTGAAAGTTTCTTGGTGTTTTATGCAGTCTGCTTTGAATTGTCATCTTGGATGCATGCACAGGAATGTATGTGGTTGCTTCCTGACATTCGTCTCAGGTTTGAGGGCGGCCTTGCATGATGCAAGATATGGTGTTTGCGTTGGCTGCTGCAGGCACTTGAGGGCATGTGCTCGGGCCGCAAGTGCGTCCGCTGCACCAGGCTGCGGCCCCTGTCTGACTGTGTGCCTGGCAACGATTCCTGCGCCAAGTGCCGGCAGCGCAGCGGCCGTGCCTCCAGGACAGCTGTGGGTCCCTCCCATGCTGCACGCATACAGCATGGAGTGGGCCCCAGTTACGCATTCAATACAGCTGAAATGCAGTGGGAAACAGACTTCAGCTTTGCACTCAACCAAGATAGATTTCATGCTACTGGGTCACAATCCATGGCAGGGCCCAGCTACGTGTCTGGTGCTGCCGAATTGCAGCTTTTGACGGGTCCCAGCTATGGTTACAACCCTGCTGGAATGCAAATTGGGATGAGCCCAAACAGCGCCCCATCCCATGCTGCCGGGACGCAGCGAGCGGCCGACCCCAGCCGCACACCCAATGTTGCTGGAATGCAGCTAGGGACGGGCACCAGTGTCAACCTCAGCTTCACGGCTGCACCACACACCTTTCACCAGGTATGTGCAGGTCATGCCGCAGACCCTCCCGCCACCCGCACAACACACTCTGCGCCTTCAGCTGCACCCTGTTGACACGACCAACGCAGCACTTGCTGATGTCTTGCTCAACCCAGGCCATCCATCGTGTGCACCGGTGCTTGCTGACTCGTGTATTTCCATAAGGGCCTGTCCCCTTGTCCTGCTATCACGCTCGGCATGCAAGCAGCTCTATCTGGCTCTCTTTGCAGTAAACTCACAGCTGACGAATCATACTATCTGTCTGCTGACGTTTGCCACGGTGCCTGCAGGCTGCGGTCTGTCTGGGCGCTGTCAAGCAGGTGCTATGCAATGTTGATCAGTTCTCATCCCTGACTCCACTCGGCCTGGCCAACCCACACACACTGCAGCAGACACACAGCCTGTTGCAGCAGGTGCTCTCAGAGATTACGCGGCTTTGTCTCCTGGTGCTGACGGCAGCGACACCGCAGGGGCAGGC
>QAXH01003657.1:0-25152 GCA_004335635.1 Chloromonas sp. AAM2 | reverse complement strand
CACATGGGCATGCGAGTCCACGGGCTTCCATGGCCATGAGCATGCAGACACATGAGCATGCGAATCCACGTCTATGCGTGCATGCGGGTATGTGAGGCATGCGGGTATGTGAGGCATGCGGGTATGTGAGGCATGCACGCACACGTCCATGCAAGCACAAGCGCATGCAGGCAGAGCGTCCTGTGAAACGGTCTTGCCTGTCTGTGCGTAGCAACTGTGCAACTGTGAGCTGACTTGTCTCAAACCTGTAACGAGACCATGTTCGACACACGACTCGAATGCTGTCCCACCACCCAACCCCCCCTCTTAAAGTCATGGCTTCCTAAGGGGGGCTAACTGCATTGTATACAATAATTTGACGTTAGTCTTGCGCAGGAGTGTAACCGACAGCTTGATGCAAGGTTGCAAAGAAAACAAAAGTTTGCCAGTTCTGGGACAATTCTTGAGTCCAGCACTAGAACCAGTGGTAGTTTTAAATATTTAGTTTATGTATGCCATTCCAGTTACGTTGGTATATTTCACTTTCGATGCGGTCAATTTCGTGTTTGCACCGTATCATTCGTGTTGTCAGAACTCCATGAAGTGCGCATGTTCATTGGTAGACGGTACACTGGCACAGTGCGTCACTGAATGTGTTGCTTCTCCTGTCTGCCGTCAATTCCTTGTATCGACGAGTCACTGTGGCAGACGAGACAGTACAAGACGAAAAAGGTAGTTAGTTGCACATGTAGAATGCACACAAAGGCACAATATACAATGCGCAACAGAGACCCCGGAGTGTTGTTACTTTTACTTAGGCATGTAAAACCTCGATAAGCAGGTTATAAAGGTTTTTTATGCCTGAGTAACAACACTGCGGGGTCTCTGTTGTGCATTGTATAGTGTGCCTTTGTGTGCATTGTACATGTGCAACAAACTACCTTTTTCGTCTTGTTGCTGACTGCACAGGCGCTGTCAACTACGACGAGGAGGAGCGGCGCCAAAAGAAGAAGTTCAAGCCTGGCCAGGAGAACAAGACCACCTCCGAGCTCAAGGCGGATGGCGGTGAGTACTGTGGTAGGGGCGGTGTGCTGTGAGGGGCGGTGAGCACGGGAACGCTTGTTTGTTTGTTTGTTTGTTTGTTCGTTGGTTCCTTGGTTTGTTGGTTTGTTGGTTTTATATTTGCTTGTTTTCTTGTTTCTTGTTTCTCGTGTGTGTGTGTGTGTGTGTGTGTGTGTGTGTGTTGGATTACATCCATGCATGAGCAGCAGCACAGTGTCAACACAGGTAATGTGTCAATGGTTCCACCATGTGCCCACCATTGACTATGGGACGCAATCATCCATGCAGCGGGTTGCCTCCACACACATGTCAGGCGCTTATGGCAGACACAGCTGGAGTGGGCGCCTCACCTTGCAGCTGGGAGATGACAGTCTTAGGACTGGGTGGCCAGGGACGTGGCACTGGAGTTATGGACCGAAGCTGATCTGTGGACAGCCTCTCAGGCTTGGGTACGCTGTCAGGTCCAAACAGATTGCGCAGGGAGGCAGCCAGGCTGTCCATGGTCATGTGATATGCGTAGCGCAGCATAATCTACACGTTCGTCAGCAAGTGCAAGTGCTGGTGGCAAAGGGCCTAAGTGTAAGAGTTGTAATTACTGATGAGGAACTCCCTCACCTTGCTTGCATTTAAACTCCAACACAAGCGAGCACAGAAAATCGGTGTCGCGCTGGAGATCAACCGTTGTGACGCCATGGGCCCAGCGGGCTGCCCCCTTGGTTGAGTCTGCAGCAACAAGCCCGCCGCCCCGTGCGTCCATCATGTACATGGCGGGCTTTGACATGTGAATGCGATACACAGTGGTGGGGTCGGAGTCGTGAACGAAGTCAATTGAACCCCCGCTGCCGTCCGTCGCCCAGCGGACTACGACGTTGACCCAATACCCACGACAGTCCAGGTCTGAGTGGAGGTTCATCACACAGTCTTTCAACTGCAAACGCGCAATCATGTGGGTGTCCTTCGGATTCGTGGTGCCGGAAACGTCACGCACAAAGTCTGCAAACTCTTAAAGGCAAGGCGGGAGAGTGCCGCCACCTTGAACCAAAGGATGGATACATGGTGAAGTGCCACGCTTCAGGCAAAAGAATCAAAGCGACCGACCCTTTAAGCGGGTCAGGCACATCGTCAAAGAAATTGAACAACAGAAGCCCTGCGCAAACACGAGACATTCGCGAAACACTAATGACACACACACATGCTGACAGTCGCTGCAATGCCCCATGCACCTAGACAATAACTTCTCCATCTCAACACACCTGTCAGTCCAGTTACGAGCGCCTTTTGTACGGCCCCACTGCATCCCCGCACCATCACCCTGCAGGAGAGGCCACAACAATACAGTGCCAGGAGGCAGGGTTGGCCAGGCACCAATTGTGGAAAAGTTGGCAGTGCAGCAGCGGGCCTGCAGGCATGCAGTCCGTGTAGATGGCACGCACCGGCCATCCATCGCTGCCACTGCTGCTGCTACCGCCGCTGCTGCTGCTGCTGTTGTCACTCGCATGGCATGCCCTCTTATTCCGCAATGGCAGAGTAGGGCAAAAGTGCTTTGCATCACAACCCTTCCCGGCGAAGAGTTGTTGCAATCTGGTATCCTCCTCTCACCTTTGCCTTCTCCCTCTCATCAGCCTTGGCCTCCTTGGCCGCTTGCAAGCGCTCAGTGCGGCTGTGCTCGTGCTGAAAGGGCCGTTGTTTGCCAGGCTCCAGCTTGCGCCCCACGCGAGGCTCTGGAGGGCGAGCCGGCTTGACACCGGAGTCTGGTGGGAGAAGGATGCCCTCGTGTGGCTGTGGCGGCAGCAGCGCGGGCGCGGAAACCCATGGCGCCACTATGCCACTGCCCGGCCCCACCAAGCATGTGCATCATCATGAGCAGGTGGGCCATGCTGACGGCCTGCTCTGCTATCAACCTTGCAGCATCACACATTACAGATGTCATGCTCGGGCTTGCGGCCCTGTCGCGCACCTGGCGATGCTTCGCGAGCATAGATTGCAGACGAGTATCTTCAGCACTCCGCATGGGCCTCGGAGCTCTCCGCACGAATCGGAGATGACGGAAGCGTTTTCCTGGGGAAGGTATCCAAAAGCTGAATCAGCACATCACCTTTGAATCCAGGCGAGAACAAGCTAACGACATTTGAACACACGGAGCAGTCCAAGCCCGCACATGAAGGCTTCAGACGGAGCCATAAACGTTGTACGGGTACTGACGTCACAGGTCCTAAGGCCAAGCCACACAAAGTATACCAATCGGGTGCCCACGGCACACAAACACCACCCGCACAACATACATACAGACGACGGCCTTAAGACAACCACTCCCTGTCATTGGAAAAGAAGAACGCATCCAATGCACCGTGTACCACAACACACGATATCCATCCCATGTGCGATTGACGCACATACGAGTACACCCGTGTTTTCTGGACACACACAGTGTGGCCGCAGCCCCTGTGAGAACCACGCACAGCTGATTGCACACCAAGTGACGCTTGCTCCATGACACTTGCTCCCCACAACGGGCACTTACAACACCAGTTCCAGTGACGTTTTCAAAAATTGTCCCAGAACTGGCAAACGCCTTTTTTTCTGCAAGCCGATGTAGCCACATGCCATTCTCTCGTCACGTCTTTGCGTTGCCAGTTACTGTTGCCCCGGTCCAGATCACAACCCCTGGTGAATGAATTCGACAACCTTTCTGATCATCTGGTCTGCATGGGCAGGGCTGCGAAAGTTGTGGTCTGCGCCGTCCAATAGCCAGAGCATGTGCTGGCGAATACACCTGCACAGTGCCAGAAACAGGCTGCTGTCAACACAGAGATTCCCTTGTTACACACTCGGGCAGGTCAACACTGCTGCTATCTACTGAGTGAACAGCAGCAGAACCTGTTGTTTGTGTCACTTTTTCCTTCTTTCCTTTCGGCATGACAGCCAGGGCTCGTGCACGTGGAACTTGTTTTCCTCGGATATCCCATTTTCCAGGGATGTGACCATTCATGCGTCGGCATGTTCATCCATGCATGTCCATGAGCTAGATCAGTTTGTTTCTGCTTTTAATGGAGTTTTGCCACGCTATGGAGGTGAGCCTGCGGCCTAGACCCTTGCCCTGAAGCTCATTGCCACCATGTCAGCTCCGCACACGATGCCTGTACCAGCATGTGATACCGTGTCACACCCACTTGGAAAATGCTTCAGCGTCCTGGTAAGGTATGGTCGTATCACTTGTCCCATGCACTGTGAGCACCTGCATGCACAGCAGGAATGGTACAAAGGCTTACATGAGGAATAGCGGCGATCACAAACTGCAGGGCCGCAGCAGTGAGCAGGGCTCACCTCTGACAATGAGATGCGCTTGGCAGCCGCCTCCATGTCGATAGCCAGTCGCTCTTCTATGTCCTGCAAGCAAACGTGAAGTCATGTGTGGTGATGGCTTCACACAATCTTTAGGCAGAGCAAGAACGGCGGGGATTGTGTTGATGTCAGATGTTGCATTGATATTGACAGAGGCAGTGCCCATGCTTCCGTGGGAAGTCGACAAACAATCATGCGACGCCTGAAGCACGCACGAACCCTGGCATGGGGTTCAAGACGTATGGCCGAGGGGCAAGCTCATGCACTACTTGCATGAAAAGCACTTCACTGGCCCCACCCTCCCCAGGTCATACACTGGAAGCCCGTGACACTGCACGACACACGTGTTTCATGTAGCAGCCACACGCTAGTGTGTGATGCAGGAGCGGGAGGTCAGCCGGTGCAGACAAGCTCTGGTTCAGTTGGGGCACCGGTGTGCAGGGCAGACTATGTGGCATCAGGCTGACCAAGCACCTCTGTCCGTTCACCTTGCGAGTGAGCAGCCACTTGACTGTATTGCCCGTGTCGGTCTTGACCGTCATCTGAACCTCGCCCACTCGATCCAGCTTGGATAGCACCTCATCACCAAACCGTTCCTGCGCACATGAAAAATTTGTCAGGTGCTCTAGCCCAGCAACCAGCATACGGAACAACCACAACAGGCGTCAGGCTTAAATTGTTAATTTGCCTGTTGATACTGGCTCTATCTGCATGCCTTATAACCGTCTGAAAATCTGTTTCTTTGGGGCAGGCCACAGATAGCCGAGCTTGAAATGCTGTCCACAAATGCAAGGTGAATCAGACTGCTGCTCCCGGCAGCCAGCCTGCTTTGCGCTTCAACTGTGCAGTCACCCTCAAACACCATACCGCGAGTGAACCCCTCCATTCACCTTGACGCCCCGCTGCATGTTGAACCTGCCCGATATGTTCACCACAAGGGGCACGTCGTCGTACTGAGCAGCGTACAGCAGCACGTCATTGCCGCCCTTACTGTGACCTGTGCAGGATAGGAGGGGCAGGGATGCATCACGAGGTGGACGCAGGATCGCCACTCAAGTGTGTGCCCATAACCGACAAGCTTCTGTACGGTGTCAGGCCACTGCATCACCAAACAGTTGACGCTGTGGGCAAGTGAGTGGGGATGGGGTGTGTCTGAAGCTGTGATCTCACCAACTATCGCCACAGGCTTCTTGTGCATGACCTCCCGTACGTACTGCACCGCACACCTCAGGTCAGACACCTGTGACCAAGCAGCAAGCGACCGTGACCATGCATACGGCAGGTGCTGCTAAGGGATTTGATTGGGCAGCCATCTACACTGGCATGCACGGCTCCATAACAGAAATCTCGGAATGGATCTCATGCAAGGAGGCGTCTGGGAGTTCTTTGGAACAGACTACTGGTGGTCGACATGCTCTTCTCCACATCAGAATCAAACACGATGATAACCCAGCAGCTGCTGATGGCCTTAATTGACACCTCAGCCACCTTGGCTGACAGCAATTCTGGCTGCAGCTAGCATGACGCCCATACGCAGAAATACATCAGGCAGAGCCCTCCGAGCCCACGAGCTGCCACCTACCTCCTGCATGTAGTTGCCAAACACAAACGCACCCTCACTTTCACCGTTTCCGGCAAAGTCAAACCTGCAGGGTCAGATGCAATGCTGGCTGTCATTTACAAGCACCAGTACATAACAGGTGAGCTGAGATGAAGGCGGCAGCGTGGCAATGGGGCAATGGGGCACATCTCGTGTGCTGGCTTGTAACTAGAACACATCCACAGTTCCACATCCACAGTTCCACTCTTCATCATTTACATCTCTATCTTTCTTTCTGGCACCGCCCTTGCATTGCCGATCAAAACTTTCAGGGCATTACAGGAACGGGCGCAGCTCAAATTGAACCTCTCTCCTCTCTGACATGCAGTTACAACTCAGTATACCCCTTGACGCACCGTAAGGATGAAAGTTGGCGTGCAGCAAGCGCAGTAGCCATCTGGGGATAGACAAATCCATCCTTGCTGGCCGCATAACCGTGACATAAGATGACCTGGATAGCACACATAGCAAGGGTGGTTGTGGCCTACTCCGGTTTGCTGCTAACCCCCACAAAAAGATAGTTGCCAGTTCTCCTGCAATTGTCCTCTGGTTGGCCCAAGGACCACTGTGTTCGCAGTGTTATGGCGAGTTCGACATCAACTTGCATGTAGCCTCGGTTGCCATGGACTGCAGCATAATGACTGTGGGATGTGCGAGGTTCACCAGGTACCTTGACGTGTGGATGTAAACAGTGCTCATTCAAAGGTCTACTTGGTGACTACATAGGAGCGGCAAGTGAAACCCATATGACACTGAATCAACACCACTTCTGCACACATCAACACCAACTCCAGTCAGTCCCAAGAATTGTCCCAGAACTGGCAAACATCTTTTTTTTCAAACTGGACGTTGCTTGTCTACCAGCAACATTCTAAGGCAGGGCCTGCGGTCTCCCACCAATTACACCTGGGTGGCGTGATGCCCTTGACGTACATTTGGATGAGGTGTACCAGGTTACATCCCATTCGCCATGCGAAAAGGCACGACGTGCGTCCTGGCTACCTAGCATGCCATGCTGATGAGGATGAGGGACATGATGTGTCATGCCGATCCCTTGTTGCTGCATCACTCACAACGTTGTTGCTCTTTGCGTCTACAAACTTGCCAACAAGCCGATGGCCTGCTGTATTCTTGAACGATACCTGCGACATGCTGGCCCGAACGCAAACTCGCTGCCGTGTGCGCGGCGCACAGATTCTGTCACAGCTGCCACATCTTGTACTGGAAGCGAGCTTCATTTGCTCGTTGCGCTCGGAAAGCGAGCCACTGCAAAACGCCAAGTCCCGATCCAAGGGCGCAAAACGGTTGTCTCCATGTCATTTCCATCTTTTCGTGTGCGAACGCCAACATAGATCAAAACTGAGCAACTTCAGACCCCTGAGGCTACATCTATCTCGCTATCGCACGCTTCAAGATGATCGCCTCTTCGATGGCTGGAAGGATGAGTGGCCACACCATCAAGTGTGAGTGGCCAAATGGCCTGAACTCGCGACACACGCGTCCTGCAGCTTTGCTTCCAGGCATAACCCGACTCAATGGCAAGCAGTGCTGCGTTGGATGCTTGGGCAGGGTGTTCCAGCAGTTCCAGTGGTTAGCAGCACGCTGGTGGTCAACATTCCGGTGGTCAAAATCAGTCAGAATGTATGGTTGAAACAACTTGGTCTGCCACAAGTGAATACGGGCTGCTTTGTTCAAATGGAGCAACCAATGACATCTGTGGCTGCAGGCTTGCCAGTCCATCCCAGGCCTATGCCAGCCACTGTGTGCCAGGCAGTGAGCTCCCCACAGCAGCCTGTCAACAGCCCAGTGCCTGGCACACTTCTCAGCCGCAGAGCAGCTGTCATGGGCTCATTGATGGTATCTCTGATCTCTGGCAGCATGCCGGCCCAGGCCGCACAAGTACTTCGTAAGTTCCCTGAAAAGAACAGCTGTTTATGTGCAAAAAGCTCCAGCCTCTGCATAGCCAAGAGGTCAGCTTATCATGCGTTGATCATCTGACCGTGTGAAGTGCATCAGCTAGAGTTTTGCATCATATGGAAGTTCAGTGACATACTTTGCACACAATACCATTTAAGGTGTTTGCCGTGCTCTGCTGTGCGTGTGCAGCCGCCCCTGTTGTGCGGATCGATCTCACGCCTGATCAATCAAGGTGAAGCGGGCACTCAGGTTGAGTTTACTGCCAATATTTTTTCTGCTCAGAGGATGCGAGCACCACCAATAGTGTGTCTTGACCATCAAGAGGACTTCAAGATGAACGTTACATGAACACATCTGTAGAGCTTGCAGAAGGCCAATCAGAGCCGGGGTTTCATGTCACGGGGTTGTCAAAAGATAGTTTTACAGTGGTCCACTACTTCCAGTCACTGAGTGGCCGGTCGACACCATGAAATGCCAGCAGTACAACTGGAATTGCCATGGGTATTCCCCTTTCCCCTCAGGTACGACCCCACTGACCCGGATCTACGGGCGGCCGCCAATCTATTGCAGGTAAGCAACACAGGCATGGGCAAGAAGGAAAGGGCCGGCGCCCATGTGATCAGCACAGGGGTGGCAGATGCCGGTATCCACAGTATCAATGCAGAAACCATTGAGATTGTTCGGCCATCAGGAGTACTCAGTGCAGGCTGACACAGACAGCACTGGTGTCAGTGAGCCCCACCTTTGCACTCGGGACCAATCCCTCTAACCACCCACTTTCCATGCTCAACCAGATCCAGTATGATGCTGTTGCAGCACCTGGTTGTGTACGTGTGCGTGGTTAAGCACCACGATCCTTTCCTTTGTGCTCCGTTATTGCAGGAGGGGTTGAACGCAGTTGATGTGGTGACTGAGGAGGCGACATGGACCCGCATCATCGACACGTACGGCGGCATGGACAAGCCATGGGTGCCCGACGTGGTGAGCTTATACAGCAGCAATACAAACAGAGGTTCGGACAGGGCTGTGCTGCCATAAGGCCACTAGACTGTTTGATGCCACTAGACTGTTTGATGCATGTGTCCTCTGGACTTGCATTCCTTGGACAGGAGCACATTGATCATGCAATCAGCTTGTTGTGTGTAGTGTCGTATGCACTGTGCCATTGCCACGTGCCCTGGGGCAACCTGTGCTTGGCGTGGGTTACGCAGGTGGGCCGTGCGTGGGGCAACCGAGGCAATGCGCGGTCGCGTCAGGGCCGGCTGGAGGAGGCGCTGCAGGACTACAACAAGGCCATCAGCATCTGCCCCTGGAGCGTGGACCCGGTGCTAAACAGGTGGACATGGGGAGGGTGAAAAGCAACTGTCTGGCTTTGTGTGCAACAACAAATATCCAAGCAACGCTTGCACGATTGGAGGACCTGATCCACAGCCACACTCTAGCAAACTGCGTCGTTGCTTGGCTGATGCCACTGCATCCAATTCTCAGCATCTGTTGCAGGCTGCAGGGCCCAAACCTGACCGACCTGCCCTGCTGCTGCACATAAATTGTTGTTCGCTTTGTTGCTTGTGGCAGGGGTGTTGTGCTGGAGGCAATGGGTCGGTTTGATGAGGCCGTCACAGACTACCGGGCGGTGCTGGCGGCTGCACCCAATGACCCTGCAGGATGGAACAACCTGGGCAATGCAACTATGGGTGCGTGAACAAAGCTTGCAGTCAATGAGCTACACCGCTTGTGGATGGATGATCACGCCATGATATGCTGCTCTGGCACTTGGCAGCGTGTTTCCCACTGGTACAGTTGTGTTTTGAGTTGAATGTTGGCAGCAAGAGTTTCTGTGCTAGGCCAGCACCAATAGTAAGCCCACTGCCTGGCCCCTCTGGTGTCCAGTCATGGTCACTGAGTGCGGTGCTTTCGCCGCGTGTATCAGCGAGGTGCCAGCAGGACACGGCCTTGGCCGTGCTGTCATGCTGTTGCGCCATGTACGGCCTCAACCAGACCCCACTGGTAATTGCAAATGAGTCCAATATGTCACATTTTGCCCTTGAATGTACTTGATGCAGGGCTGGGGCAGTACGCAGATGCCGTCACATACTACACCAAGGCCTCCATGGTGGGTGAAGGGTCAAGGAGATGAGCCCAAGCCAATGGTTGCGCCCTTGGCAGCTGCGATCCCAGCCGTACAATGCTTCACATTGAGCATCCTCGTGCGGCACATGTTTGACTTACACTGGCAGTGGGGACTGATTGCAGATGTCGCCGACGTTTTCATTTGCGGCCGCCAACCGTGCGCTGGCATTGTATCAAGCTGGGGAGCAGGAGCAAGCCATCCGGTGGGTGCCACAAGACACAACATGTTGTAATGGAACATGAACACATGGGCTGTACATTGTGGCTGAGCACATTGGCTGTACATAGTTTGAGCAAAGGGCCTCAGACCAGGCACAGTGGGGTATGTTGATGCATCCTGGGTGCTGCTGTGTTGACATGGTCTGCTCCATGTGTGATGGTGCTTGACGACGGTGATCCTGTGTATCATGAGTGATGGCTGCCCGGGGTGAACACAACGGCTTGCACCCGCAGGTCAGCAAGACCAGCATGAGTCTGCTTACTCTAACCAGCGTGGCTAGTATTCTCCTAGCCGGACATGAGTACACCCTGTCAGCATTCCAGCACATTCTGATGGTGTCCACTCATGCGAATGACGTTCATGCCGTGGTTCGCAGTGAGATGCGCACGCTGCTGCGCAAGTACCCCGCCTTCACAGACATGCGGGCGGGCCTGGCCGCCGCACTCTGGGGCCAAGGGCTGGAGGGGCAGGCGGAGACACAGTGGTGAGCGGCGCTTTTCAGCTAGCCCAACTAAACGATAGTTCTTATCAACCGCTATTGCACAATGCACCTCTTTCATGCCCTCTGTGCACACTGGTTTAGGTTGTCCATCTGTATCGCTATCGCGCTCGAGTATGGCAAGCGCTGCTGGTTCAGCGTATGTTCAGTCGCTATGCTTCTGAGTGATGTGTGTACAGGTGACAGAGATTGTGTGCCCCACTGCCTGTGTGTGTGTGTGTGTGTGTGTGTGTGTGTGTGTGCGTGTGCAGGGAACGTGTGGATGACCCACGTTACAAGGACGCCCAGTGGCTCAAGGAGAACAGGCGGTGGCCCCCTGCACTGAGGGACAACCTCGCGTCCCTGCTGCAACTCAAGTCTGTGTAGGCAACGTCCGGAGCTTGATTCAGTTCAGAAGGCACAGAACTGGCAAACAGCTTTTTTTTTTGCAACCAGACAAGTCAAAGGCCAGTGATTTGGAGGACGCTGAGCTTGATCCGTGTTCAACAGCAGCATTGCTGACCAGTCGGACTTTGGGAGGCGTTTCAAGTGATTTGACATGCACATGTGAAGCAACTCAGCTCCAAGCCCTGAGTTGGATGCCGTGCTTCACATCGTGCCTTGAAGGGCACCATAAAAGTTCAGACTGAGCGGCATCACGGCACGGCAGACAGCTGGCGGCTGAGCAGCAGGGGCATACACTTGCATTTTGCCATGGCTGCAGCAGGTTGTAATCTAATATTTGTTCCACCATGTGGCATTTTCGACAGTCTACACACAGTTTTCGTGTCGCTCTCGGCTTCATATAGTCTCGCGTGACTTGAAGGCTGTAATGTCACGTCTGATGTTCAGCATTGAATTCACCTGGGGTTGCAGCCCAACCACTGAACTGCAGATCGAACGATGCAACTAATGATATGCCCTTCTCATGACAGCCGCCCTTGACTGGTTGGAACAGCATTTTTCCATTGAGATCTATCCTTGTCTGCGGTGTGTGCAATGACATAATGGTATGGATCGACACACCCTTTCCCCTAGCCCCGTTCTCAAGACACTACATTCTATTTCCCCAGGATACAGCATTGCAATGCAAGACATTACATGCCTGTATTAATATGACTTGATGAATGGCTGGGACTGAAATGAGAGAACCAATGTCAGCTGCACACAGAAACCCAATTGTTTGTGCAGCACACAATTCCCTAAAATCCTGTTGTGGGCAATGACATAGACCTCGCAACCACTAATTCACCATAACATAATTCAAGTGGCAGATTGAGTGCCCAGCTCAATGACAGTATGATGCACTTGTGGGCATGGCATTCAAGTATGCCCTGGGCGCACCAATCATGCGTCCATGCACAATCAGTTCCACCTCGCAGGGACTGCAGCAAGCTTACGCCAAGCCAACACATAAGACCAAGGTCATATGAATAGGTATGCTGTCACAGGAGAAATCCACATAATCTCGGCTGGTAACCAGGTTCTCTTCTCTAGCTTCAACCACGACGCTTCAGATTGCCCAAGGTCAACAGCATTCCCACGCAGATTCCCCACGAAGATCACCAGGTTCTCCATCTCTCACTTCCACTTGACAGGATGCAGGTTCGCATGTTTTTATTTGCGACCTGGTTCATGTAGGTCAGCCGCTGTACAAGGCCTGATCAACATTCATGTAATTCCAGCTGCCAACATATTGTACGATCGGTTGAAGGCCGGACAGTGCCAGAGACAGTACCCAACCCGACACTGTTGAGACTACAGGTCGCTTATGACTTTGTGGTGAGCAGGGACGGCTGGTAAAAGTCAGGTTCAGCGAAGCCCAGTAGGTTGATGGAGGTGGCAGTCACGTTGGCCAGGCCAGCCTTGGGCTGGTCGTCTCTGCAAGGAGCATAGAGGCTGGCGCTTCGGAGAGATGGCCATAACAGGCAAGCAGTGCCAGCTCCAGCAGCACAGGCTCAAACGTTAAGAGTTGTAACAATGACCATGCAAAGTAACACAGCAATGACAGGCAACAAGCGCCATGGATTAAAGCATGATAAACGGTGTACATAGCACCTAGGCACCTCATCTGCAGCACTCACAGTGCAATTGACCACATGCTTGCTTGCCTGCACTTTTTAAGCCAAGCCCCAGGTGCGCCCACCTGAACACAATGTTGTCTGGAAGACCCTTGCCCCCAATGAAGATGGGCACAGGCGCCAGTGTGTGGCTTGTAAGCGGCAACAGCTTGCCGTCCTTGTCGTTGGTCTGCAGCACACCACGTGCAATGGTTTGTGATGTGCAACAGATGTAGATGCCAAACCTGGAGCAGTGCTACAACAGCAATCAGTGCTACAACAGCGAGACGGAGATAGCCCCGACTCTGCTTTCTGTGGGTCTCCTGATGAAATTCGAGGTTGAACTGCAAATACATGGTCATTCGCTAGCCAAGATAATACAACAGGTGGCTTCTACCCGTTACAACCATCAACTGATAAAATACGTTACAAAAATTGGTCTTGCTTGAACAAGCCACTGGCCATTACTCAACCTCTTCAGCCAACTTCTCAAACACCACCTATCTGATCTCTCCTTTCCTCCTGTGCTTCCCAGGCTGCTGGCCGCCTTGATAACACTGGCCTGCCTCATCCCGTCACCTACCAGTGCTTTGCCCTTCTTGTCCCGTTGCACCATGTCATCAGCGTTGCCATGGTCTGCAGTGACCAGGTAGCGCGCCCCCACGGAGTCTGCCACCTCTAGCAGCTCGCCCAGGCATGCGTCCACCGTGCTGCATGCACGCTTGGTGGCTTCAAGGTCGCCTGCAGCAGACGCAAGCAAACGCCATGGCAACTACAAACAGTCACTTGTGCCGGCATAAGAAGCGGAAATGCCTGTTCCTGGTTGTTCGTGCGCTTAGCCATTTACATGGCTGGCACTCGAGGTACTTTGGTGTCCCGCCTCACCTGTCATCATTCATCATCATCATTACATGGCTTATCATGGTTAAACATGAATTGTCATGGTTTCCGTGAGACCTGCCCAGCCTCACCTGTGTGTCCCACCATGTCCGGGTTGGCGTAGTTGATGCGCACCATCTTGTACTTGCCGCTCTTCAGCGCCTCCTTGCCCGCCTCCGTGATCTCCTGCGCCTTCATGTCGGGCTTCTCGTTGAAGATGCAACGGTCGCTGGGAATCTGCGGGCAAGCGCAAGCATTGCGTGTTGGCCGCACTGCAGAGGGCAGAATAACATGGATGTGCCTCCCGCTGTGCCAGGCCATCCGCTTGAGGTGTGCATTGAGCTTGCAGCACCTCAGGCCTCGCCCTGTGCAAGGCATGGACGTGTCAAATAAGCTCGCTGTCGAGTTATGCATGTCCTACAAGGCAGATGTGATTTTATGCAATGCCTCAACTGACCCTTGCACTGACAGTGTGTTGCTGGGTTGTACCTCACCTCCAGGTAGGTCTCCAGCTTCTCGTTAAAGTAGCCCGAGCGGTTGCCATTCCAGAAGAAGGTCACGTGGCCAAACTTTTGGGTCTCAGAGCAGGCGAAGGTGCTGATGTTGTTTTTGGCCAGGTACTCTCCGCTGACCTGGACACGCACGCACGCAAGTGAGTCAGTGTCTGTTACATCTGTATCGTCCGGCAAGTCGAACATAGGTAGGCTCATTCGTACACAACAACAACATGCTCGTCCGTGTGAAAGATCACCATGTACATGTGTCAAAGCAATTCACAAGTATGTCCTGGCATGACATGGTGTTGTCGAGTGCTTGGGTGACATAAGCACACGGTGTAGCATGAAGGCGATCCATTCACAAGAAAAGCGGCAAAACGCCTGCAAAACAATTGTGCTATACCGTTTGTATCTGATCATGAATGGCAAATGGCGTCCTGGTGTGACAGTAGTTCAGTGGTGTGACCCCGTGTGAATCATTAAACAGTTGTGTAAACCAGCTTACTTTTGTCTTCTGCCACCTTCTCCCCGTGCCGGCTGTCCTCATATCTACCCAATAAATCCTTCAAGAATGGCAAATGGCTTTCTTTGGTTGGACAGCAATTCATTGCAATGTGAAGGTTGTCCGTGTTCATCAAACCAATGTCTGAACCAACTTAGTTTTGCATCCGTAAAGCACACCTTCAAGATCTCTGGTGGTGGCACCAGGAAATGAGCGGGCAGTCTGAGGTCGCCGTCGTACTGCATCATGCCCACAAACTTGAGGTTTGCTGGGTAGCGCTCACGGTCAAACGTCTTGAAGTCTGGGTACTCAAAGGCCTTGCTGATCTCGACCATACGATCAGCACGGAAGTTGAACAGAACCACTGCAAGAGGACGTGCACACATGCAATCATCGGCTTGTGCTTCTGATTGCTGTCAATCGGTTGATTTTGACGCTGCAGTTGCAATTGCCCTGTTTCCTGTCTGCTGAACCTATGCCTGAATTCTGGCTTTCGTCAACATAAACGTGAGCACGTGCCCTAACTTGCATTGTGGGACTTCTCACCAGCATCATCGTCCTCAATTGTTCCCACTGGCTTCCCAGCTTCGTCCACAATGACGAACCCGGCGAGGTTCTGATCAGATACTTCTTTGCCCTCAGAACCCTACAGGTGGGGAAGACCACAAGCATGCTTCAGCTTGCATGCCCGTGCTGAGCATTCTGCCAACTCCATCAAAAACCAGGCTGATGAGCTCTTGCAATTTGTCTTGCCGCACCCTGAGTGTCTTGACAGCAGTCAGGGCGTCCGTGAACTTGTTGTCTGCCTTGCCCAGCACATGGGCGTCCCAGCCGCGCTTGACCATGTCCCAGTCTGCCTGCGCAGTGATATGTCAAGGGTTGATACAGCAGAAACTGGTATTTTCACAACTCCTGGTTATTTGCATTGACAATGCAATTGGGACTTCAGGGAAGGGCTAGTGTAGGCTACCACCTTCAACTGATGACATTCCTGGAAGGCATCTCGCACCTCGTATCGATCCATCGTCACATACATGCGGCCTCCGCCAGACGCAATCTTACAGTCCACGCCCTTTGCCTCGTTGATTGCTTTGAGCTCATTCTCCAGATCGGTCACGTACTTGATGGACGAACCATCCGGCACATCTCGGCCATCAGTAAGGATGTGCAGGCGAACCCGTTTGGCACCGCGCTCCACTGCGCCCTGCAATGCAAGGCGACATGACGTCCTCCTTGTTGTTCGGCTACAAGGCAATGACCACTCGGATACAGAACCAAGGCTAGGTTTGTTGCGACAACATTTGAACGAAACCCCATTGCGGCGCACCTTAAGAGTATGGATTAGCTGATCGTAGCGCGAATGCACTCCACCATCGGAAAGGAGTCCGATGAAGTGGAGTGTGTTGGAGGCGAATGCAGGGTGGATGTACTTCCAACCCTCGCCTGTGAACATCTTCCCAGTCTCCAGCGCGATGTCCACAAGGCGAGCGCCTTGGTCGACTACTTGACCGGCACCCAGGGCGTTGTGGCCCACTTCTGAATTGCCCATGTCGGCATCGGTGGGCAAACCCACCGCTGTGCCGTGAGCCCTCAGCGTCCGGAACCTCCCAGGCACTGAACGCAGCTTGTCCACCACTGGGGTTGACGCGGTGTGCACAGCATTGTACTCGTCCTTGAATTCGTTCTCGCCAAAGCCATCCAAGATTACCACCAAGACAGGCCCGTCGGCCGCAGGGATGCTTGGATGCTGTTTGAGGGTCATATCGTCGCCAGCCATTTTGCTATTGTTTTTCGCAGATGCGCCTGCTGGAGGGGCAGGAGAGCTGTCACTTGCAGGTTGTACAGATGGCTTATCTAACGCCTGCTTTGCGGTTATCGCAGATGGATGTGTGGGTGAGCTGGCACTGATTGCTTCTTCTTTACAGCAGCTCATTCCTGCTGTTCCAAATGCTCTGCCTTGATTCACGTTCACACCTGAATTGTATCAGAACCCGATGCAATTCAGGTTTGACAGTTAGAACCTTGACGTGGAGTTCATGCAGCCATGTACACAACCTACAGTCGTCTTGCTCACTGCTCAGGGCTGATTGCAGACATCACGGCACGTCCAAAGAAGCTTGCCAGTTCTGGACAGTTCATGTGAGTGTCACTGGAACACGTGTGGGTGATGTATGATTGCTTGACTTTGGTTGATCTCAGCAGTAAGCAAAGACGCTTTGAAAGGTTGAGTTTAGACAGGGTTGTGACACGTCAGTGTGTGTCGCCACTCTGTCCCAGCACATTGGAACAGTGTAGACCAAGAGCTTTGTTGGCTGCTTCAATTCTCACGTGTGCAGTTGTATGCTTGCACGGGCCGATGTGCCAAAGACAATTGAAAAGCCAATGTCAAGAGGGCTTGATACCACTTACCTTGTCTCACAACAAGGAATTCCCGCCGAGGCGATTTCTTCATATATAATAGAAAGTTCTGGGCAACAGAGAAGGCACATACCTCGTGCTAGATGCTAGATGCATGCTCAGACTGTGGTGGTGGTCACCACTGACGTGTTCATATCACTCATCATCATTGTCTCGACTACTGCCAGCGGCTGGTCGTGTCAACTGAGGACCCGCACATCAGGTGATGGGATAGTTTTTGAATTTGTAGGTCAACTAGTCCAAGACCATTGTATGGTTGCCATCATGCAGTTGTGTTGCGAGGCAAGCACTAGTTCAAGGGTTTATCCAGTTGTTTTATCATGCCGGGGGCATCTCCATGGGCTCATTTTGGCATCCCTCCTTGTAAGCAACAGCCTGCACTTGCTCTCAACGCCTCACTCACAGTCAATGCAATCAGCATCTTTAAGAATGCAAGTTGTGAAGCAGCTGTACAGTTGTGCTTGTGTCTGCCCTGATGGCCGCCTCACTGCTTGGTGCCGGCTTCAGTTGCTGGCATTTGGGGCATTTGGTACCCGTGCTGTAGTGAAGGCAGTTACGGTGGTCAGTATGGTCGTCGTTCTGATGCGGACTACAGTGCTGAGGGCCAGAACGTCTACTGCACTTTAAAATGGATCTTCTCTGCAGGGGGGGGAGATTCAAATAGAAGATGACCATATGAGGGAGTGGGTATCTCTGAACCACTTGCACGAATGCTGACTGTGTAAGGAGCTCGAATCCAAGGTTTCAGGTCATTCTGAGATGGTTGACTGGGTGGTATAAAAGTCAACCAAAAGGCCCGAGCTACTTTTTTGACCTTTTTGAGTATTTCCTGTTTTACGGCTCAATCACAACGAATTCAAGGCTTGTGAAGATATTGCTGGTTGCAGCTCGTCAAGATCTATCCGAAACCACCTTCATTTGGAAAGGAAATGAACTTTGGCCTTGTTATGGGTTGGGGAAGTGTCAGAGGGTGCCGGCCGCTGGCGTGGCCTGCGTCACCTGCGGCGCCAGGCCACAGGTCACGGAAGCAGCGATCCAAAGTCGGATGCAGAGGGGGACGTGCTTGCATACCTTGGAAATGAAGTTCACCTTTGGCATGCCCTCATGGCCTGTGACATGGGTGGCGGTTAGGGTTCGGTTAGGGCCGGCTGGGCTTTGATGACCCATAAGTGAGGCAATGTTCAAGTGAACTATCAAACCAAGTTGTCCAGCGGATAGGCCTTGACGAGAGCTTTCGATTGAGCCCCTTTTCATGTACGTCTGAGCCGTTTCTGGGTGGTTTCCAAATGTGGTCCAGTTTTCAAAAAGCCGAGGCCATTTTTGATCATAGGGTCACGGACTTTTTAACCCCCCCCCTACCCCCCCCTGTTCTTTGTATCCAATCTGGTGGTCACTCCATGGAGCGTTTAGTAAACATTTCAAACTGTCGACAGACAGTACTTGGCTCAAGTCTTTCATTCGCGTCAGTGGCTGAGTTCCAGGTGCAGCACCGCGCTATTCGCCACACGAGGATGCTAGGTGAAGCCAAAACTTTTGGCAAAAGCATGTTGCAACGTCTAAACTCGGTACTTATTAGGGTGGCAGAACCACCAGGCACTCACAACAGCCATATTGTTCAGCTCCTTTTCTGTAAATGTATCACTGAACGTGTCCAGCGTGCTGCGCAGCCTTGCGTACAATGTTCTGGTAACGTGATCCGTGGCCTGTTGGCTCATCTCCTGCATGGCCATGCAAGGTGCCTGGCGTTTGCATCTCAGTCCTGCCGCGATCCTGACTTGCAACTTCCTCATCGCTCCCTTCGTCAATCAGCATCAAACCATTACTGGGAGCAGCCCCTCCTGCCAGAGCCTTGGCCATGACGGTTTTGTAGTATTTGCTGCGTGTGAAGTCAGGTGTTGGTAGCGTGGCATCCGTGCCTTCATCAAAATCCTCGCCGCTGCTCCCGCTTGTATCGCTGCCCGCGGATCTGTCGACACCTGCTCGAGCCTGCAGTGCACCAGGCGTGCCGCTGCGCAGCGCCTCCACATCTGCCCCATGCTCCAAGAGTACCGCCACACTCAGCTGCTCAAGCCGTGCCAGCGACGCTCTTAGGTTCGCCGTGCCGCCACCGCTCGGCATGCCGCCATCGCTATGCAAACCTTGCGCCAAATCCGGACCGTTGACTGCCGCTGCGGTTGCATGCCGTTCCAACGCAGCCCGCACAATGCCTGCTCCACTCTCGCCTGCAACACCAACACTGCCAACGTCTTTGTGTGCCACGGCATGTCGCACTGCTGCGACTGCCCCCGGCCCTGCAGCCATAACCGACTTCAGATTAAGGGACGTCTTGAGCTCCGCCATGAGGCTGGCTGAGCCACGCAGGGCGCGTATACTGCCAGAAAGCATGCCGTCACGTTCCCGTTGCTCCGCCACGCGTGCTGCCGCTGCGCCCATCAGGCGGTCTAGCTGCCCATGCAACCCACGCCGAGCATCTTGGGCCACCGTGCTGCTGTCCACACTTGCACCACTGCCTGCAGCTCCTGCAAGGATGGCATCAATGCAACGTGGTGCCCTGACAGCAGGTCCCCATGGCAGCTGATGCGCTAATCGTATTCCTTGCTATGCCTGTCTGAAAGCTTAAAACAGAAAGGTGTTGGAAGAAGCGTGCATGCTGGTGCGCAGTGAGTTGATATATGTGGCCTGTGCTAATTGTCATATGCTGAGCATTGACAGTGCAGTCACAATGCACAGGGTTGATGAAGTCCAGGGTACAAATGGGCCACATTCGAATGGGCAGAGTGCTGGTACAGCTTCAACACGTACCTTGGTTGGGGTCAAGCCGCTGGCCAGCCGCCGTCCTCCCTGATGCAGGCCTTGAGCTGCTGCTGGCAGCACTCTGCGGCCGCTTGCCTGCAGACGACGCCCTTGCACCCGACCCTGGTCGCCCGGAACCCAGCCTTGCACTGGCCGCACCAGCAGCCACACCTCTGCTTCCAGGCTGGGAGCCACCTGCTGAGAGCCCTGCCCGCGCCTGTTCGGTGCTACCATTCACGGTCCCTGCCTGATCTGTCTGTGTGGCTGCTGCTGCTGTCCCTGCCAGCAAACCCCCAGTAGTGTTCGATCCACTAGCCCTGGCTGCTGCTGTGGTCAGTGGCTCTACCATTGACTCAAGCCTGACCCGTAGCATGGCTAGGTCAGCATTCACTTGCTGCTCCAATGCTGCATCACGCTCGCACCGGGTCCCTGCTGTGTTGCCCTGAGCTTCACTGCTGGCTGGCACCGGCAACCCGCCTTCCAGAGCCCAGCCCTTGCCACTGCTGCGACTGTCAAGACTGGACATGGGCACCAGGCCTGAGGTGAATGAGGGGCGCCGGCTGAGTGCGCCTGGGTCCAAGGCGGGACTGCCTGCACTTAGGCGCATGTCGCCAAGTACAGGGGACAAGCGCTCAGCATTCGGTGATGGTGCACGTGCACCCAATGACCGACTTGGCAGCAGAGCGGCACGCTTGGGAGTTCCGCCTCCGCTTTTAGCAGGTTGTAGCGGGCTGGGTGGAAGTGGAGGGTTGGCAAGGGAGGGTGAGCGGGCCAGCAGAGGACTGCCTGGGCGCGGCTGTGTGGCTGCCAGGCTGCCGCGAGACCCTGTCTGCTGCCTGCTGACGCCCACTGCCGGTGATGTACCAGCCATACTGGACAAGCTTGCCCTCTGGTCAACCCCATTGAAGTTGCCGGTGGTTGCACCAACAACACTTGCTTCCTGGCCACCCCAGGCTGCGCTGGCGCGCAAGGGATCCGCTGCCAAAATCCCCCAGCCCGCAGCCGCCCTCATCTCATTCACCTTCATGCTTGCACCAAGTGCAGACATGGACGAACCAACACACAACCGTTCAAGAGACTCCAACATATCCAGCGCTGAGCTGATGGCTCTACCCCCACCACCTGCAGCTGCAAAAGTCATATCAGCCTCTGGCATGGGAACGGTTTGCAGGTCGCCGCCTGCTGTGATGCTGCCACCTAGGTGGGAACCCATGCCTCGTTTGGCACCCCATGGGCCTGCACCTGTGGGCGACTCTGACCTTGGAGCAGGCAGGGGTAGATCCACTGAGGTTGCCAATGCATCCTGCACACCACTTGTTAGTGTCCCTTGATCAACATTGTCTCCTGCTGAACTGCTGTTGCCAACACCTTCAATCGACCCGGAGTCATCATCATCTTCCTTTTGGCTTTCCTCTCCTTCACTGCCATCATTGATGGGTCCATCTAGGTCTCTGAGCTGAGGCAGGTGCTCCAGCACAGCGGCGCGGATGGAAGCGGCTTCACTACCAGTGCTGCAGCATGGGTTTCCCTCGAGCTACAGGGCAGACACACGCATGCAGAGCAAGTGTCAAACAAGCCCTGTGTATGGATATCATACCTGACACAGCATGTGTAAGGTGTGAGATATGCTGAGAACACACCTTGTCTACTTTGTATGCTTCTACAGTTTGCATATTTCTACAGTGTCACTAGTACCAACACACACTATAGCAAGCAGACTGCACACCCAGTTTGAGTAGTTGGCTGGTTCGTGCAAGGGTGCAGCCACCTGGGCAACGCTGCTACACACTTCAGTCATCCCATGTGAGGTTCTGACCTTGAGGAACCTGAGCGTCAGGGGCAGCTGCCGGGGGTCCAGGTGCGGTATGCGGTTGTGCGACACGTCCACAAGCAGCAGCTCGGGCAAAGCACTCACGCCTTCAAACTGCACACGTGCACACATCAGCATTGGCACTGCATTTGTGGCTCGCGGTGCGGCAGAGCAGACAGTCTATGCCTACATCACCCTGCTGAGCAAAGCCTCCAAGTGTCCAGCGCATGCAACAAGCATATCCACACATTCATGAACAGATGTTTGAACCAGAAGTCTTGGGCCAACGTTTGTAAGTGTCTCTCTTTAACACCTCAGCGTTGTACGCCTTGCTGATGGCTGCATCCTTGTGCCAGTGATATCACATACTGGTATCAGATGTTGTGTCCTGCCTGAGGGATGTGAGTCGGTTGAGTCAGCTTGCATTGCCACAGTCCGGCTGTGGGTGGAGGTGCCACAGGCAGCAAGGCTGTGGGTAGAGTGGCTCTTGTGCCGGCGCAATTCGCCAACCATGCAGACTGGCCCCACCTTAGTAATCATGTTGTGGCTAAGGCACGCAAAACGCAGCAGCGGCAGCCCTGCCAGCGGCTGCATGCTGTCCAGGCGATTGTACTGCAGGTAGACATGCGTCAGGCAGCCCAGCTGGGCGGGCAGGGCGGGTGCCAGGGTGGTCAGCCGCTGCCGGTCCATGCGCAGGTGGGTCAGGCGGGACAGGACCTCGGACCTGCAGGGGGGCATGGGCACACAGTTGGGTTGGGACGAAGAGTGAATCATGTACTTAGAGAACAGCATACCAGGCAGCTGGTAATGCAAGGAAAAGCATGTTTTCACCGTGGACTTGAGTGCCGCCTGAAGCTTGAATGACTGTGCAACCCCTCAAGCAAGCGCCCAGGTCAGTGCCGTATATTCTTGTCCCCAAGCTAGTGCTGCTGGGTGTTTGTCTTCATTGTTCATGCCCAAGCAAGAGCATTCGCCACGGCATCACAAAACCGCACCAAATGTCAAGTGGTGTTGTGCATGCGTGTGCTGGTGGCCTGTGTGGCAATCTGTGGCAGTCCCACCTGGCCACTGGACAAGCCACATCGCTGTCATCCAAGGCATGGTACTTTAAGATGAGGTCCTGTAAACAGTGAAAGTAGGAGCATGTCAACACTCGCGTGCGGTGGTCCCACCAAGACACGCGGAGATGGGGCGCCACACAACCTGGATGTGAGGCCGTTCGGGAGCACCGGATACGTGCACAGCCATTGGCTGACACACACCTCCGTCAGCTGCCGTCCTGGTGGCTGATGCAGACGTGCCAATGCCTGCTGAATCTGCAGCTCGACTTCGTCCACACTCGGCTCTGGAATGTCTAGCGCCTCAGACCAGTCCTTGGGCGGGCCAGGCTGTGGTTTGCCTGCCTGTGAGCCTGGCCTCCCAGTTGCTGCCTTGCTTTCTCCTGCTGGGCGGTTGGAAGCCTCCTTGCCATTTGCTTCCTTGCCACCAGAGGCTACCTGTTGTGTCTGCCTGGCCTGACTAGTAGGAGTGACCAAAGTGGCTTGCTGCTTGGCCTTGGATGAAGTGGAGGTGTTAAGAGTCTTGGAAGCCACGCCTGCTTTTGCCTTCATGCTGCTAGCTGCTCCGCGTGCTACCCTGAGGTCGGATTCACATCACGGGTTCGCGCATGGCCAGGCGAAAGTGGGAACTGTCGGGAGGAACTTGGAACATGTACACAACCCAGGCTGCGGGCTGTTGTCTGGTGCAGACACCAGAGGCTGTTTACTTGCCGACGGTTTTCGTCGCCAGATTACAAGTTTTGATCATGCGGTCCTTGACGCCAGTTTCCTATTGCCAACGGTGACACCATTTGTCTACTCTCACCAGTTTGTTTTGCCTACTCTCACGCAAGTTCGCTTCTTACACACAACGCTGTGTGTACCTTAACATGGCCTTCACTGCCTTCACTACAGGGACATTGACACACATGGCCTTCATGACCTTCACTACATGAGCCTCCTGAACGTAGCTGGGCATGCCTAGCTTGGGCAGGGCGGGTTACTTGTTGGGCCGGGGTAGCCAGGGCATTGAGAGCCTGCTGGTGAAGCCCATGAGGCCTTTGTCCTCCTTATTCTTGGCCTGTGCTTTGGCTACCTTGGTCACAAAGTCCAGCGTGCCCTGTGCAGAGCAGCGCCAGAGGAGCACGATAGCATGACATGCGTTGTCCACACAATGTCCAGAGCAGAGATCAAGGTTGGCAGGACATGCCGCTGATTTGGATGCTCTCGTGTGTACCCCACCTGTGACTCTGAACGACAGTGCTGGGGCAGTGGCCTTCAGAGGCACTTCAGTACGAGGTTTTCTGCTCCTACTCGAGCGTCACATTGACAGTGTGCTCTACATGTTAGGACGTGGCTGACCTGAGTAGATATAAGTCATCTGAGTAGATATAAGTCATCAGTCATTGTGATGATAGCGCAATGATAGCGGAAGCACGAGAATTTACTGCTCGTTCTGGCATTGCATGCGGCCCACCATGGACACCTCAGGGGTGTTCGAGGTCTCCCTCACCGGCAATCTCGTGCACAGCAAGCTCCGTGGGATGGTGAGTCTACTGGAGTAAGCCAATGGCTTAGACTGAGTCATGCTATATGTGCCGTGTGTCTGATACTTAATTACTGCACATGCATTCTGGGCTGCGATGGGAGGACTTGTTTTTGCTCCAAACAGTCTTACCTGGCGCACCCTGAAGTGTGACACACACTTTTGGCCAGACCTGTCAAAGCACCTGGGACAAAGTAAGGGAGCCTGGGTACATGTGAGTGCTGCGAGTACATGTGAGTGCTGCTCGACAAGTGTGCGAAGTGCAGCAGCAGGTCTGAATGTACTGTTGTACAAGTACCTCTCAGGGACAAGTGCTTGCAGGTCCCAGGGAAGTACTTGCAGGACGCCGGCTCTTGCAGATCTGACTGTACAATTGCACATGTGTGCCCGACATCATAAGCTGATGGGCACGCCAAAAACATCAGCACACTCAAACCACAGGCATCGTCGGGTTTACTGTGCGAGTCGTCAAGCCAAAAGCCTCCTAAATGTTCTCATGACAAGCACATCGACTCGCCTATTTGCAAACCTCTACTACGTAAACCTTGCGCCTAAGCCTATCTATCCAATAGTTAGCAAAACACCAAGCAGCCAACATCTTGCCTACATGTCTCGCAGACTGCAGAATGATGGTTGGCCACTGGCAGCAGGGAACGATGGACTTCAAAACTTGACCAGCAGCAAGTACTGCCCACAGAAAGCAACGAACGACATTGGCCAAGCAGGTAAAGTTGAACATCCAGTGAGCCGAGTTCTACTGCACCGCATGTAACACTGTAATATGCTTCCATGCTAACACAAGTAGCATGCTGGCGGTTAAGCGAGCCGTCATGGGGTGTGAGTCCCCTTACAAACGCAGCCCTGAACACTGATCGGATCTTG